>JBAMBS010001159.1:0-58690 GCA_037044455.1 Zygothrica quintamaculata | reverse complement strand
CATAGTTGGCAGGCGAGGCATGATAAATGCTTGGGTGCTACCAACACAATAGGAATAGAAGAAGGTCCTGGCTGATGGTTATCCTTTCCACAGCTATTTTTGACTTTTGGATGACGCAGAAGGCGACATTGAGCAATTGCTATGCATAAATATTCTCAACACGCAGATATGAGCATACGAAACACACACACACACACACACTTAGAGTATCACATACGCAACCACCTGTCGGGATGGGAGTAAATATAAACAAGCGCCACAACTGAATACAACAGCAGCATGTTGCTAATATATAGACATGCGCCCTGTAAGTTAAGCAACATTGTTGCCAATTGCGAAATGCTGTGATACATTTCGATATTGGGAGAATAAACATTCTCTTAGCTTAGTAGGTTGCATTTGCGCAGTTGGGTGATACTATTAACTAGATTAGTACTTAAACACTGACCTTATAATTTAATTATCCTGATAATATAATAGATCTTTAAAAGAATTTGATTTGCTTGATATCTTAGGCAATATAATTGTACATGCTCATTACATATGCAGAATATAAAAATATAACATCAATAACGAAACTATGCTCACACCTATTGCCAGCTATAAATTATAAAATTTATATATAAGAATAGTACAGTTTCATTTATAAGCCAAATTTCTTACTATAATATTACAAACCATACAATTCACAGAAAATTCATAATTTGGAAAGCGGAGCAAACTTAAAGGAAATGCTTCTCTGATTTAAATTATCTAGTATTATATACTCTATATATCTTTAATTTTTAGACAAGCTAGCTCCTTTCTAACAAAATAATTGTAATCATTTATATCTTTGCCTTAACTTGAACCCACAACTTTTCAGCATTTGATTGGATTTCTGTTATATTATTATATTATATTTAAAAGCTTGGCAATAGTTAGAGCACAGAGTGAGTTTGCTTTATTGCAATAATTATATACTAGATTATAGGTTAGGCTTAGAGTTGAATTTTATTTTTTAAATATTCATTGAGGTCTTATTTATCTATATATATTATTTAAGATTAATAACAATATTACAGAGTATTATTGAGTTATCACATTGTCTAGACTAAAGCAGTTTTATTTTTAGCCTGGTCCAGACTCAATAATAAAAATACTATACTTAAAAGAATGACGCAAGCAATTAATTTATTTTATGTGCAAATATATATATATATATATATATGAGTGTGTAAATGTGTGTGTTAATTGCTGGCAAAATAACAGTATAAAAATACTGTTTAATTAGCATATGGCGGCAATTAATTAATTTGTAAACTTGTATGCAATGTTCGTACATAAAATTTTGGGCGAATGTTTGTGGGGTTTATTCATTTTAACTTTTCCAACTAGTCCTTTAATGCCTGTCACTATTTAATTAAATAATAATCTTTGACTTAATATGAAAATTGCATAAACCCCACAAACATTCGCCCAAAATTTTATGTACGAACATTGCATACAAGTTTACAAATTAATTAATTGCCGCCATATGCTAATTAAACAGTATTTTTATACTGTTATTTTGCCAGCAATTAACACACACATTTACACACTCATATATATATATATATATATATTTGCACATAAAATAAATTAATTGCTTGCGTCATTCTTTTAAGTATAGTATTTTTATTATTGAGTCTGGACCAGGCTAAAAATAAAACTGCTTTAGTCTAGACAATGTGATAACTCAATAATACTCTGTAATATTGTTATTAATCTTAAATAATATATATAGATAAATAAGACCTCAATGAATATTTAAAAAATAAAATTCAACTCTAAGCCTAACCTATAATCTAGTATATAATTATTGCAATAAAGCAAACTCACTCTGTGCTCTAACTATTGCCAAGCTTTTAAATATAATATAATAATATAACAGAAATCCAATCAAATGCTGAAAAGTTGTGGGTTCAAGTTAAGGCAAAGATATAAATGATTACAATTATTTTGTTAGAAAGGAGCTAGCTTGTCTAAAAATTAAAGATATATAGAGTATATAATACTAGATAATTTAAATCAGAGAAGCATTTCCTTTAAGTTTGCTCCGCTTTCCAAATTATGAATTTTCTGTGAATTGTATGGTTTGTAATATTATAGTAAGAAATTTGGCTTATAAATGAAACTGTACTATTCTTATATATAAATTTTATAATTTATAGCTGGCAATAGGTGTGAGCATAGTTTCGTTATTGATGTTATATTTTTATATTCTGCATATGTAATGAGCATGTACAATTATATTGCCTAAGATATCAAGCAAATCAAATTCTTTTAAAGATCTATTATATTATCAGGATAATTAAATTATAAGGTCAGTGTTTAAGTACTAATCTAGTTAATAGTATCACCCAACTGCGCAAATGCAACCTACTAAGCTAAGAGAATGTTTATTCTCCCAATATCGAAATGTATCACAGCATTTCGCAATTGGCAACAATGTTGCTTAACTTACAGGGCGCATGTCTATATATTAGCAACATGCTGCTGTTGTATTCAGTTGTGGCGCTTGTTTATATTTACTCCCATCCCGACAGGTGGTTGCGTATGTGATACTCTAAGTGTGTGTGTGTGTGTGTGTTTCGTATGCTCATATCTGCGTGTTGAGAATATTTATGCATAGCAATTGCTCAATGTCGCCTTCTGCGTCATCCAAAAGTCAAAAATAGCTGTGGAAAGGATAACCATCAGCCAGGACCTTCTTCTATTCCTATTGTGTTGGTAGCACCCAAGCATTTATCATGCCTCGCCTGCCAACTATGTGAATTCTGAATTGTGCATTTTAAGTGTTATTGTTGTTGTTCCTCTTTCCCCTTTTACTTTTTCTCCTTTTTCTTTGTTGTTTGTGTTTTTGTTTTTAGTATCCGTCCAGTAATTGTTTACGTTAGTCTAAAGCTGCCTGCTGCCTGCTAGACATGAACGCCAAATTCTGTCTAAAATATTCAATTCCCGCTGTTGCCAAAAACAGATTTACCTTTGGCATAGCTATCGATAACAGTGCCCACGCCCGCAGGTATGCAATGCAATTTTTATTTTTTTTTTGTTTCGTTGCGTCAATTCATGGCACACTTCACACATTTTGGAAGCATCGCTGTCACTTTCAATCTGCTGGCAGTCGCCTCTGTTTTCTGCTTTGGCCAGATGCCAAATACCAGGGCAGTAGCCTCATGCATCCTCCACTGGCTACCTGCCATATTTTGGGCCGAGAACTTCGTTGCTTGCGGCTATGCAGCATAATTCGTTTTGGCTCGTGTGCAATTTTTAAGCCGCTTAAATGTACTAAGGCTGCGTAGACGCATAACTCTACTGCCTAACCATCCACCTTTATACTTTCATCATTCATTCATTCATTCTAAAATTTTCAAAGCTTAAATCCAGACCGCTTGTCCGTTTTCAATTTCACATCTCTTAGTTCTCGTTACCCTTTGCCCATTATACATTCAACGTTTCCTTCTAACTTTCTTTCAGTTCAAAAGAAAGAAAAAAAAATTATTTGATTTCAAAAGGGAAACCAAAGTTTTTACTGTATTGTATATATTGATTGAATATCGATAGTATAGGATAAAGTTATGTCAAGCTTTCATAGACACAGGACATATAAGGGCTTAAAACTACAAATATTGAGCAAATTCTATACAAAGTACTTACTTTATGAGTTAGAATATTAAGTTTCCTAACACTTTGGCAAGAGTTGGAATATTTAATTTATATTTTCTATGATTTTCATATGAATTATGTATGGTATTGAATTTGAGTTTAAGATATACACCTAACAACCCAAGGTTTGACTGCATCTCACATCAATTTGGCCAATATAAGCTGCTAGTCAATGCCTGATAACGTTTGTTCTGTTTCAATTCATGTTAGTAAGTTTCTACCTTTCATTGGGCTTAAGGCTTCTTTTTAGCATTTGCTTTATTGCGGTTGGCAACTGCAAAAGGCTGCCAGAGTCATATAGAGCTAGTAGGAAACCTAAACAGAGCCGAGCCGAGTCGAGTCGAGTTGAGTGGAGTCGAGTGGCTGACATTGGCTTGAGGCTAGTTGATGTTGTTGCTGATATTGTTGCTATCCCTGTTTATATCCCTTTCCCTGTTCATGGCACTGTTCCTTGCCCTGGCTTGTTTCGTTTCATCCTGACAGTAGCTTCAATGGTTTCGTTGAAGAACAAAGCTAAATCGCGGACAAAGCCAATTGCTTTTCCTCTCGGCTGCAACTGAAAAGTAGCTAGAAATATCACATCGACTGCTGTCGACTGAGAGTTAACTTGAAGCTCCTTCACTTGGGTAGTTATAAAGCGGATACTCATTTAAGTTGATTCACCGCACCAACTACACACAAAAGGCATGGAAAGCAGCGACGTCAGTGACGTCAGCCAATGACACTTTATGACAATTGCACTTGGCGGCTTAACCGGAGATGGAGATGGAGCTGCAGCTGAAGCTAAAGCCGGTGATGGGCCTCTGATGTTGCATAGCGGATGGAGGATGGTGGTAGCTGTAACAGAGGCAGCTGTTTTCCCTCTTAACAAAAACAAAAAAGAAAAAGGAAAATGAAGAAAAAGGAAAACAAAAGCATCCAACGGCAAACAAGTGAAAATCGTTCAGGAAAAACTGCCGTAGCTGACGCCAGCTTCAGTTCACGAGGAAATCCGCAGTAGTGAGCTGGCAAAGGGTAGGCAGTAGGTAGCAGAACTAGGGAAACGCTGGGTGGGTGATAGCAAAAATCGTAAACAAAATGCCGGAAAAGGCAACAACATGGCGACAGGCAACCACGTGCTCCGCATGCTTCACATGCATCCCATGCATGATGTGTCGACTGTCGACTGTCGACTGTCGCGTCGCAATTCTCTTCCTGCTTCTGATCCAGACCCTGATGCTAGTTGCTGATGCTGTTGGTCCTGCTTAAAGTCTGTCGCCCGGCGTCGCCGTGATAATGACTTTTTGTCTTTGCTCAAATGTCACTTGATGCTGCCTGTTCTCGCAGTTCTTCTCATCTTTCTCTATCTTTCTCTTTTTCTCTTTCTGTCTTACCCACTGTGTTTCTCACTCTCGTTTGCGCCTTTGTCCATAGCCCAGTCCTCGGCCATGTCCTGGTCCTCATACTGTCTTTTGCGTCTTGTGTCCTTTGCTTGTTGTCTCGCCGCCTTTGTTAGCGCAGTTTCGTTTTTATACCTCGAGGTTATTCAAGTTCAAATTGCAGCAGCAAGTCGCCGGTTTCCCCCTTTATTTTTTTTGCTTCTCTTTTATTTTTGTATTTCTGTATATAAAATGTTTTTTTTTTTTTTTTGTTGCCTTGATTAATTGGCCATGAGCTGTGGCTGTCGGTCGCGTGGGCTTTGCCCAAACTGTCGCCAACTGTCTAAAACGTAAATCCCTTCAGTAGCGGCTGGCCGAGTTGCTTATACAATAAAAATATTTTTTTTTTTTTGCTCTCATTTCAAAATTCGAAAATAGTTAGCTAACAAATTTTTTTTTTTAATTTGCTTTTGGGGCGGCCAGAACTCGTTTCTGGTCTGCCCGAAGCATCAATTCATTATATACAAAGAAGCTACTGCTGCTGCTACTGCTGCTACTGCCGCCGCTGCTGCTGTTGCTGCAACTAAGAAGACATGTATGTCGGATACAAACTACGTAGGATGCCGCAACAGCGGCGACTGGAACGGAATATGATGTTCACCATATTGCAGCTACTGGAGAAGTGCCATCGTCCTATGAGTGATAAGGAAATTGTATCGGTATTATCCGTTCGATTTCGACGCTCCGATCCAGATTTTCAACGTCAAGTGCGTATCAATCTACAGGATGCTGTTACGTATGGCATATTGAAGCGACAGCTGGATATATTCTCATTGCGTTCCAAGCG
Organism: Zygothrica quintamaculata; assembly: GCA_037044455.1. Lineage (NCBI taxonomy): Eukaryota > Metazoa > Arthropoda > Insecta > Diptera > Drosophilidae > Zygothrica > Zygothrica quintamaculata. The sequence goes on along the minus strand of JBAMBS010001159.1, from coordinate 52,798 downwards.
ACTCGGTGAGATCATGAGCAATCTTTCACCTCAAGTAGCTCGACACTTTCGATAACAATACAATTGGAATGTTACACAATCACACGCAATAAATGAGTGCAAATTAATTGTATTTTTGTATTTAATTTCTGTCACATACCGATAACGATAAGTATCGATAGCTAATTTGACTGCTATCGTATTATATATGCATTGATAGCTAAGTATATTTCTAGTGTTGCTCGGGTTAGCAGCAAAGACAACTTTAAGCACTCTACATATGCCTTTTAGCTAAGCCTTGGACCCAAGGCTCTTCTACGATTTGCTAAACTTGACTTATTTTCAACTGTTCTTGTGTTATTCTTGAAACTTTTATTACAAAAATTCATATATACTTTATATTATATAATTACATTATACATTATATAACATTATATATTGTTTATATAATATCCTTGTTGATTAAAGATACACTCAGAGATAACCACTTACCAGGGTTCTGACTAGTAATTTTTAAAAAACCCAACAATCAGCTTAGATTATACTCATTGAAATTTTAATTAGTGTTATCGATAAGTATACATTTAGAAATCGATAAACTAATCAGAAAAAACAAACCTCATTAAATAACTCATTTAAATTTTAAAGCAGCTTGTCTATAAAATGAAATGAACTGAAATTAACTTTTAACGATATTACATTTGATAATGAAAATACCAAAAATTTCATGATAAATATCAAAAAAAAATAAAAAATTTACATTAAAAACAATTGATAGAAAAAAAAGAGAGAAATATAGAAATAGAAATAAAAATAGGAAAAACAAAACAAGCTGTAAATTCAACGATTGCATCAAAACCAATTGAATTGCATAAATTATGCTGAAAAGTATGCAACAAATATTGCACAAATAGTAAATACATGCGATTGCAGGTGCACAAACACACATACCCATACATACACACACACACACACACGTACATATATGTATAGAATTTCGCCCAAGGCTTGTAAATGGGTTGAAGAATGGTTGGTTCCGTTCGCATTGGGAAGTTCTGTCACGTTACAAATGTGATGCGAATGCGTTTGTGGTAAATATTTGCGGTTATCTAAATGAAATGCATTGCATACTTTTTGGCTGAGCAGCAAATGCAATACAACAACTATAAATCGCATGCTAGACTATTTGCATTGGAGCGCGAAATATGCAATTAAAGCATAAATTAAGCGTTTAAAATCAAAACTCATTTTGATAGCTGCCACCACTTAAAAGCACTGCAAACACTTTCAGGATATTATATATATATATATAAATTATATTCATCAATTATTATTCGATATATATTCATACGACAAGCCCCAAAAATATTGAAATAGAAAATTGAATTGGATTTTTGGTTGAATTCAAAAGTGGGAACAACATTTGCTTACAGACATAATCAGAGCATATTTCTTTAAGTGTAGCTTTGTGTTTATTTTATATTTGTGTTTTGCTACCTTACAATCAAGATGAGAAGGGGTATATATGTTTTATATATATGTAGCAATTAATATATTTAGATAAATTAACTTAAATAAAAGCAAAGAAATGTACTTGTGGGGAGCGCATGATGTGTGCAGCTTTAGATGAGTTTATATGGTAACTTTAAGTCGTGCAGTTCCTTTGAAAGCATTGGTTACTGTTTGTTCTGTATTCTGTGTTTTGCGGCTGCTCTGCAACATTGTCTGAAATGAGAATCCGTTCTGTTTGCCATGTGTAAATCGGTGACCATGTCGCGGCTGCCACACCTCTCTGGCCACTCGGTGCTCTGTGTGTGTGTGTGTTGTGTGTGGAAAGTGTGGGCTGTGGGGCGTTGTGGGGTGGTTATGTAAATGCAGTTGCATACATTATTAATAAATAAGCCGCAGGACGTCTGGGGGGGGCAGAACAATGCAATTGTTCACTTGTTTAGTTTTTGGATGTGCAATTGCAAAAGCCACACAAAATTATGCGAATTAACTTTAAAACATGAAAAATTTATCTAAACAGAACTAAAACATATTTCTACATAACTTTAAATTGATTAAATATACTTAAAGTTAACATTAGATAATATTATATCTTATCTTATATAATTTTATTTAAATTAAATCATTTCATTTAAAGTATTTAAGTATTCACATTTAGTTCTCTCTTCAATCGCTTAATTGAAACCGGAACCGGATACGCTCAGTTGCTATAAATTTTCACAGTTGCGAAAACACGAGGCAAATGAAAAAATACGAATAAAAAAAACACAAATTTAATAAAAAAATTAAAACAAAAACAAATATAAAAAATTACAATTTAAGAAACAACATGAAAAGCTCATTAATTATGCATTATGATATATGCAATATTTGAGACAAATACAAAAAAATAAAAATAAAAAAATCGAACGAAAATAAAAAAATAAATTTATAGAATTAAATTACAAAGGCGAAATAAAGTGTAAAATATTCAAACAGATCAAATTTAATAAATTTATAAATATATATACATATTTATATATGTATAAACAAATATCTATATTTATATATATATTCAATAAAAATCATTTGTTATTTCCATTTAAATTTCATATTATTCAATTTGATGACTTTATTTTCCAGTATCTTTACCCTGTAAATATACGGAAAAGGGGAATAATGAATTGGTGTGACAGACAGTACAAGCTATCTCTGATCTTATAAAGTATATACATATATATTCTGGTTCACATTCGATCGCCGCATGTATGTTGTGCCATAAAAACTAATCTATTCAGTACGGAGTCTATGCATGCAACTGTATGTATATGATGTGCCATAAAGAGCTTCTCTTAGTCGGGTACACCCGACTATAATGTGCTTATTTGTTTTATTTTTGAATTTGTGCTAATATAATAGGCATAAATAAAGCTCTTCTAATATCATCAACTACTATATATAATTAATTTTTAGCCCCTTTGCCTTTTTGTAAAAAAGAAGCAAAGCGGAGCTATTGGAAATGTGCAAAATCGAAAAGTATGTAACACAAATAATCATCGGAGACCCCATACAGTATATATATTCTGAATCAGGACGACAAGACGAGTTCATCTAGCCCTGTCCGTCTGTCTGTCTGTCCGTCTGTCCGTCTGTATGAACGCCTGTTTCTCAGAGACTATAAGAGCTAGAGCAACCAAACTTGAAATCTAGATTCGTTATGTTCGTAGGTTATACGAGTTTGTTTTTGATTTTTCAATTTCCTCCCCTGACCCCCGCAAATCTAAAAAAACGGTTATTAAGCACAATTTTCAACCGATCAAATTTATTTTTTGCGTACATCATAATTGGACCACTCTTGTTGTGAATCTGGGTAAGATTGATCAAAAATCTCGGAAGTTATACATCATCAAAAGTGGCGTTATGGGCCCCGGGGGGGTATAGTAGTGCACGCAAAATAAGAGCTAGAGGAACGTAGATTTGTTATGTTTGTACGCTATACAAGTTTGTTTTAGATTTTCAAATTTCCTCCCCTGACCCCCGCAATTTGAAAAAATCGATTATAAGGTACAATTTTTAACCGATCAAATTTCTTTTCCGCACACATATTAAGTAGACCATTCTTCATCTACGTTGTGAGTTTCGTTAAAATTGAAGAAGAAACACGGAAGTTATACAACAATAAGTACCGCGCTATAGAGCGTGGGGGGCTAAAAGGTGCGCGCAATGGCTAAGTACGTGGAGAACTGTGTGTATGTATGAGTATGTGTGTGTAAGGCTGTATATGTAGGCAAAGGGGCTCTCGTAGTCGGGTACACTCGACTACAGATTTCTTACTTGTTTATTATATTTTCTCCTGCTTTTATTTAAACTCAACCCATGAGGCGTATATAATATAATGTGATGTATTTTTATGTATGTAATGAAATCTGATATATAATTTACATTATATACAACTGTGATTTTAGTTTGCATTATAATAATTGCTCCTACTGTTTAGTTCCCTATCGAAATCATCTGTGGCTTCTGACTACTCTCATATGGAAAGTGCTTAGAAGAAGGTTCTATGGCTCAGGTCTGGTCAGATTTGGAGATGAACTATTCATAATATGACCACTAGCTAGAGGGTTTCTAAAGGCTCTAGACTTACCATCCACTAAAGTAGAAATTAATGTGTTGAACGACCCTGACTAAATACAGAAGCATAAGTATAGCATTTTGAATCTCCCACCCACAGCCGATGCTCAGTACATTAGCTCTGTATAGTGTCAACTGTATGCATTCAATTTGGTGGCCACTAGTCAATCCCTAAATTTGGGTCAGTGCGGTGCAATTATCTGCTTATTTGTCGTCTTTTATCAAACAGCAGCAGCTAGAGCTGAGAGCATTTTGGAGGCAGTAGTTTTGGGTGAAAGCAACTTTCACCACGCTGTTGTTGGTTGAATCGAAGGATGTGAATCTGTGAGCCGAATTGATGGCAAGGTGTCTTGATATATATTCTAAATATTTGCTCCTCTTAGATGTTATCTAATATTTGTTTAAAATTATTTATTTTTTCTACTATTGATTGAAACGCAATTCAATAGCATTTATAGACATAGTTTCATTGTCCTTGTTATCCTTTTTAAGAATTACTTCCAGTAAATCACAACTTAAACAATTACTTTCAAAGTGATTCACTATTGCTCTGCCAGAAAGCTGTTTAATTACTTTTTTTTTATTTTTCGTTCATTTTTTATGGAATTTAAGGACTTTACGTTCTTTGTTAAGGAATTTGCTTTCTTTGTTTTGTTTTAAAATTTTTAAAGAATTTGTTCTTCGCATTCGGTCAAAAAGGGTGTCCGCTAGAGAGCGGGTAAAATTCTTTAATAAAATACCAAAATTTTACGTTTACAGTAAGAATGTGCAACTCAGAGATGTGGCAGCTTATTAGAGGTGTGCATATGGCAAGTTTTCACTGTACTTATAAAGCCAGATATTGTTAGCATTCGTTAAGGATATGTTTATCAGTTAACATTTTCCTTTAACTTTATTCAGACTTATTAATTGTTTAACATATATATGTGGATATTCTATCTGCTCATTATATAGCAGAGACTCGAACCTAACACTTCGACACAAGTAGCCAAAGTCATGTACTGACATCAGTTGCTCATTGCATTACTTCGTCATCTTGTAAGAGTTTTTTTTCGGAGCCGTGAAGAGGAGAACATAACAGTATTTTAATGTTAGCAGATAGATGTAGATGTATACAACTGGAAAGAATAACAGTTACTCAAATTTCTTCATACTCTTTCTACACTCTCAATGCTCAACATGGCAAACTATTATGTTGCTAACTGAAATTTGACCTTTCGATTGATAAGCTTGATTTACAGCAAGACACAATGAATGAAAGAGAGTGAAAGAGACTAAAAGGTGTTCATTATGAAGTACAGTTACTGATTACAGAATGTATAAATAATTATAGTTGAACAAAAAGCAGAAGAAAAGAATCAAGCAAAGAGTCCAAGAAAGTCAAGAGAAACAACAACCAGTTGACGTTCTGTGGAAAATGAAGTGTTCTAGGAAACTTGTCGAGATGCCAGTTGCCAGTTGTTGTCCGGGGCAAAGTTCAAGTTTTTTTAGTTGAAAGGAGTGATAATGTGTGTGTGTGTGTATGTGTGTGTGTATGTAAGAGAGAGAGAGAAGGGAAGTGCAAAAAAAAGGCGTCGCATACTTATAAATTTCTTATGAGCCTCAGCCACAACACAGAAATACACAGAAATACACAGAGAAACATATGAACAAAAGTTGCCAACTAACAAAGTGTATGCCAGTGTGTGTTAGGGTGTGTGTGTATGTAGTTGTTGTAGCTGTTGTGTGAGAAACACGCACAATTAAATCAAATTACCTCAAGTGCACTCAAAACTTTTTCACATTCAGCCTTCAGTTGAGGCGGCTCAGTAATTAAGCTTTGTGTCGAGTGCGTCTGCAGGGAGAAAGCTGGAGGTATTCCTTTTGTATATACATCTCTCTCTCTCTCTCTATTATATATATATAAGTATACTTTTTTTTGTATAGTTAAGCTGCTTCCGGCACTGGTCATTGAACTTGAAAGCCACACACACACACACATACTCACATATAAACACATACACCTTTACACACATATGTGATTTTTGAGTAAAAGACACTTATGGCAAATGTGAAATGTAACGCAACAAAACCTTTAATTGAAATCGCAGTTAAGCAGCACTAAAAAAAAGAAAATAAAAACAATAAATAAAGAAAGTATCGAACTCTAAATACCCTTTACAAACTGTTAAAGCTGTTTTTAACTCAACTAACTTTAATTTTATATTTCCAAATCTTAAAGAAAACTTGGTTCAGAATTTGTTATGCTTCACATTTTAAATTAAATATATATATATATATATATATATATATATATATATATATATATTCATATGCTATATATGAAGAGTATTTATATATAGATGTATGTGTCAATTTTTGTCTACAACTTCACACCTATTGCGCATTTTGTGTTGCAAATTTTATTTCAGATTTGCGTTGCCCTTTGGCAGTGTATAAAAGCGTTGCAGCTTCAGGGGAATTAAATTGCACACAGTGTGCATATGTGTTTGTTTGTGTATGTGTGTGTGTGTGTGTGTGTAACAAAGAGGGCGGATTGTCCAGGACCAATGTCGAACAATATGTGATTTTGATGAAAAGAACAACGAGAGGATGTCAACGTCGCGACGCAACGGCTAGCCACTAACGCCAGCGCAGCGCCAACGTTAGCGTCAGCGTTAGCTTTAACGTCAGCATCAACGTCAGCATCAGCATAAGCATCAGCATCAGCATCAACTTCAACGTCAACGTTGAAAGAAGCATTACGAATATGGTCTAAAGCCTCTGGGGGATAGTCTTCAGCTCTCCGATACTCTGACTCTGACTCTGACTTCAACTTTGAGTAGAGTAATGCGTACTGTAGATGTAGATGTGCGTATGCTGCTGTTATGGTATAACCTCAAAATGTGTAAACCGAAATTAAATTTACATCAAAAAAAGGGACAGCAGCAACAATAATAGCAAAAGCAACATGTGAGGGTGCCTTTCAGCGCCTTGGGGGGCGTTCCATTGTTATTTTATTAGGTGAGAATTGTGCAGGGAATGAAAAGGCGTGGTGGCAAATGTATAAGCTGATGGTTATTGGGAGGGGGGGGGGGGGGGGTGGTAGTTCGGGGGTGTGCCACTAGCTAAGTCAAAGCAACAACATTTCAAATAAATAAGCAAAATATGCTAGCTGGTCGACCATTGTACAGTTAGCTGCGTATACGATTTCCGCTTCCTGTTGTCGTTGCGCTCTATTTTATAGGGTTTTCTGTTGCTCAATGGATGTATGTTTGCATTTGTTGCGAGCAAGAAGGGAATCGGTGTGGGTTACTTTATGTGCGTGCGTGTGTATGTATGTGTTTGTGTGTGTGTGTGTGTGCGTTGCCAGAGGGCTGAGGCACATTAAATTAGTTTTGACACGTAAATGCGTTTAGCAGTCAACGAAGTTTCACTTGGTTCCCATTTACAATGTTCCCCCAACCCCCCTCCCACCAAATACTCCACCCCACTCGTCCTACTAGTCATACCACATCCCAATTGCAAAGTATTTTCTTTTGTAGCCGCTTAACGAGCACAAGTTGCAGCTCTCTCCCTCTCTCACTCACACTCACTTTGAAGTTGCTTTTTCCACTGGCATTCGCGGCATTTTGTAGCATAATTTTAGGCTGTCAGTTTCCAGTTGAAATATGCATATAAATTAAATGGTCACTACGCTTAAATGCACAAAATTTATGGTTACTCTGTACTCAATTGAAGCTCACCTACCAGCTGTACCCTGCCCCTCCCCCCCCCATAACGTACACACACATATAAATATATATATATATATACAATCGTACACAGACACAAAACACTCAACAGTTGCCCACTTTATGGTTGACAGGCAATCGAACAAACCAACCAACCAAATACAATTAACATCAAATTAAATGGCAGTTATATTGTGCTTGTTTGTGCATGCTCGTGCTTGTTATACACACACATATACATAAATATATATATACAAAGTTACCTGTTACCTGCTGTCTGCTTTCTGCTTTCACCCCAAATCATCAAATTCAACTCAAACCATATGAACGCAATTCGTCAGCCGGCCACAAAATATGTGGCCACAATGTTAATTGGCCACCTGCATTTAATGGCCAACGAGTTGGTTGCTTTTCGATTGCCGCTTCTTGCATACTTTTGCGGTATGTTAGCATGACAATCGATAACAGCAACTAATCGATTGTTATTTACACACGAAATCACAAAAATAATTCATTTAATTTCTTTTATTATTATAAAACTTTTAATTATCTTAAAGAGAAACACAAGACACTACAATATTTATCGATTAAAGTATCGAATTGGAATATTTTTTTAATCGTTTTATATATAGTAGCTAGTACATGTAGATCAAGTTGAGTGGGATTGGGTTAAGGGTTGACTGTACTACTTACTTTAATTAAGTCTCTACTCGAAGAAATTTACCCAACGGGCCCTCATATTATATTCTTCTTTATTCTTTCTTGCTGTATCTCTAAATAACTCTCTCTGGGACATTTTCTACTTACTTACCACCAGCTCTTTCTTTGAAAATTATGCATTTATTGATAAGCTGAAACAATATTATTATATCTAATGCCATCCTATATAAGGAAAGAAAAGGAAAAGCAAATTATGATGTGAGACGATGTTCCCTTTAATGTTACATCACAATGACAATTACTCGCATGGTATACATTCTGAAATTCATTATGTATACCTTAATGGTGATGTAATTTATATGAATAAAGTTTGCATTAATTTGAGCTGCATTGAGAGACTTATTTACTAAACTGCAGCCAATTAATGTTTAAGTCTGGCTTTGGTCGAATTTCCGACCTTATTAAGGTACACGGCATGTTGGCCAAGGATGTTTATGGCCACAAATATGGCACCCACATGTAATAAATGCCAAAGGATACACTAGCTGTATCTACCTTGGTCTTCCTGTAGTTTATAGGTGTTTGTGGTTTTGGGTACTGAGGCTGCTCATGGTCATGGTTCTTGTGTTACTGCTACTGGTTTCTAAAGACCATTTTAAATACGCTTATTTTTTTAAGGGGGTTGGTGAGGGGCAGCCGCTTGACAATGGAAACTACAGCTACATTAAAAAAAAAAAGCAACAACAAGGAGAAGGACAACGTATCGGGTACTTTAGTCTACTGCCTGCTTAACGACCCGAGCAAAAACCAAGCAGAAAAGCAAGAAGGAAGAAAAAAAAAACAGAAAAAATAGAAAATAAAAGCAAAAGAGCAGCAACTAGTCCTGGTAGCAACAGCAAAAGCAACAGCAACAGCAACAGAAATCGTTTTATGTTGATGAGTGATATTTATGAATCACATGAGAGCTTTAAATTATCATTGCAGAGTATTTATGCGAGAATTTTTGTGATTAAGAGTGTCCGGCATAGCCATGTCCTGGCACGTACAGCACTTGCCCAAAGGACATACCATAGCATATAGCATAGCAGCAAAGTAACAACAGTTTAAGCACGAAGCGTGAGCTTTGCATGTTATCCAGGATAATTGCTAAGCTGTTGCCATTCTAACAGTTGTCCTGCTTATACAGTAAACAGGTTCAATGCACCTAACTCCCTTTATAACCATGGATACAAAATAGGGCACAAAACAATTGCTACAAACATATGTATATAATATATAATATATGACTTATATATACCCTGTAAATATAAGGTGGGGCTGTAAATTTATCGAGCTATCGATTAAATTCTAGATACAGTTTTCTGCCTCTAAAAAAGATTTTCATTAACTTTCCTCCAAACTATTTGATTTATTAATCTGATTATCAAATGGACTTAGGTTATGAATATGAAGTATTAGCTACCAATTTCTAAATGATAGCAAATCTGATATTATATATCATAGCAAATAGTTTTATATACTCCAAGGATATCCATATATATATAAGTTTACATCAAAATTAAATTGAAACTGTTAAATCGGTTGAAAGAATAGCCATATATACACTAATGTATACTTTCACTTATGGATATACAGTGATAGTTAAAGCTGGCATATATGATTTGAGGTATGAGTGAAAGGTAGGAGTGGTTTGGTTTGAAATGCGTAAAAACATAATTAAAAGACAGTTGGAATATATATACATATATATATATATATATATATATATAATGTGACAACGAGCTCAAGGCAAAGGCAATGACCAATCCTTAGGCCAGGAAACAGACAAAGGGAAGAGCTGATGACGCCAGTCGCAATTGTTGTGGCACTGTCGATGACACTGCAACGGCGCGGCATTTTGTGTGCTTCATGCTGATTACTAGATTGGTCCACAGGATTCAGAACTGGCAATCAGTGAGAAGCAGAAGCAGAAGCAACAGCATCAACATCGCCAATTCCCATGCCAAAAATGCATTTGACGCCGCCCGCCGATTGGTGGCGCCACTTTGTCTCGACGCTTTTTATAATTGAAGCAAATTGTTAGCCTGGGTTGGCATTCACTTGTCCTGCTGCCGCCTGCTCGACTGGGTCTTGAATGTTGAATGGTTTGATAATGGGTGTTCTTCTTGGTGGTTCGAGTGGGTGTATATGTGTATGACTGTATAAGTGTGTGGGTGAGTGGGTGTGTGGGTGTATGGGTGATTTACACTGTTTGCACTTGAACAGATGCCTCCATTTCCTTCCACCAAGTTGAGTCTGCTGTTTGCGCCGCATTGTCGCATTCCAATTACAAAACAATCATGATGAGCTCTAGATATTTGCAACAGCAACATAAACAGTAGTAGCAGTATCAACAGCAGCAGCAGCAACAATAACAACATTTACAATAACAACTTTGTTGTTGTTGAGTGTTGGGTGATGTAACAGACAACAATCTGTTTGGCATTTGCATCCAGCGGTTTGCTTAACAACTTTACAGCACTTTAATCATCTCTATGCATTGTGAAGTACTCGATGATTGTTAATACTTGTGCAAAATGCGCTTCAATATACCGGAATATCCTGCTTAGGAGCATCTTCCTTTTTAAATAACTCAAAAGAATAAGTAATATAAATGGCACGAATTGTGGCTAAGACGACAAACAATTTGCATTTCTTGCATACAATTTTAATCAAATGAACAACAATAGCTTAGAATAATAATATTATAAAACAAAAGGCATGCAAGTGGGAGAAAGGTTATAAGGCACAAATAACTTCAACGCCGCTCTGCGTAATTTTCTATGCAACAGAAGGAGGCACAGGAAAACACAGCTTAATATTTGTATTTAACAGCATAACAGCGGCTAACATAAGACTATTAAAAAATTGTCTAAAATCTTGTTAAAGTTTTCAGTTAAAGAAATTAAAGTAAATTCTTAAGAATGAGTTCTCTAAGGTCCTTGCAATCACCATTGATTCCAAGTGGCGATATGCAGTAGATTCGGCAACTATTCGAAGACGTTAAAGTTTCACTTCCTTGTAGTTTTATTATTATTAGCCCCTTTGCCTTTTTGTAAAAAAAGAGCAAAGCGGAGCTATTGGAAATGTGCAAAATCCAAAAGTATGTAACACATAGAAATAATCATCGGAGACCCCATAAAGTATATATATTCTGAATCAGGACGACAAGACGAGTTCATCTAGCCCTGTCCGTCTGTCTGTCTGTCCGTCTGTCCGTCTGTCCGTCTGACCGTCTGTCCGTCTGTCCGTCTGTCCGTCTGTATGAACGCCTGTTTCTCAGAGACTATAAGAGCTAGAGCAACCAAACTTGAAATCTAGATTCGTTATGTTCGTAGGTTATACGAGTTTGTTTTTGATTTTTCAATTTCCTCCCCTGACCCCCGCAAATCGAAAAAAACGATTATTAAGCACAATTCTCAACCGATCAAATTTATTTTTGGCACACATCACAATTAGACCATTCTTGATCGATGTTGTGAGTCTGGGTAAGATTGATCAAAAATCTCGGAAGTTATAGATCATCAAAAGTGTGGTTATGGGCCCCGGGGGGGTATAGTAGCGCGCGCAAAATAAGAGCTAGAGCAACGAAATTTGGCATCTAGATTCGTATTGTTCGTACGCTATACAAGTTTGTTTTTGATTTTTAAATTTCCTCCCCTGACCCCCGCAAGTCGAAAAAAACGATTATAAGGTACAATTTTTAGCCGATAAGATTTCTTTTTCGCACACATATTAAGTAGACCATTCTTCATCTACGTTGTGAGTTTCGTTAAAATTGAACGAAAAACACGGAAGTTATACAACAATAAGTACCGCGCTATAGAGCGTGGGGGGCTAAAAGGCGCGCGCAATGGCCAAGTACGTGCAGAACTGTGTGTATGTATGAGTATGTGTGTATGGCTGTTTATGTAGGCAAAGGGGCTCTCGTAGTCGGGTACACTCGACTACAGACTTCTTACTTGTTTTTATTTGCAGTTAATTCAGCTAATAAACTCAATAATAATAGCAATAATAATAATAAAAATAATAATAATAATAATAACAATATGCATTAGGTTTGGAGCATCCGAAGAACTAGAAGAAACTTTCTAAAATTCACTTCAATAAAAATGCAAGTTAGAAGCGAGAACTAAGCTGAAAAGTGTTGAAATATGTAAGACTTAACTGGCCTTATAAAGTAGTTCACACATACATATATGCATATATATATATATATATATATATATATATATACACACATATACCCACACATACATGCAGCTTCTCTTGCTGTTGACAGCTATTCCTGTGCTGCAAAATATTCAAGAGTCTCTTGAATAACTTTTGTTTATTAAGCGATCCTTATGAAAAGTGCATCACAGCTGAAAATTACTGTTAGAGTTATGTATATATATACATATATTATATAAGCCTTACTTTCAAATCGAAAATAAACTTATTTTGCATAGCATATTCTTCAAAAAGTTACATAACCAATTTTTGTATCTTACGCTCTTTTAGGCTCTGAATGAGAGGCTTTCATTAAGAGCGATACATAGACAGATAGAAGCTCATTGATATATAATGGCGGATTAGTTATACACAATTTATTAGCTGAGATTATTAAGGCATAATTAATTTTGGAATAGGTTAGTTTTTGCTCAATTATAAGCTAAGCTCAAGAAGTTACTCACATATCCTGGATATCCTTTACATACTTGTTCTTCTACGTCTTCTATTTAGTTTAAGAAAATATCTGTTTGGTGCAATAGCAGCCACAGTTGGTGAATTAAGCGTTGCACACGCACTAAATAAACTAATTGAAATAGAGCTTAAAGACTTATAGCCTGACATACTATAGTCCCTCTCTGTATGTATGTGTGTACTTGTGTGTGTACTGCTGTGTGTGTGTGTGTGTGATGCAATGGCTTGCCACATATGAAAGCCTAACGCCTGTGGTTAACGCATACGATGCTGACTAGTTAAGATGCTGAACCTGGAATCATTATACTTACCGCACCGCACCGCATACTTCATCCTACTTTATTCTAAATCTTCATACTTCGCAGTCCTCCTCAGCATACTTCATGTCCAACCATACAAGGCAGGCCACTAACGCGCTCTGTGTTTGATTTGGTGTCAGCTTTAGGCGCCAGCCGCAAATCCACTTAATGCACATACAAATAACCGAGTAAAGCGTGTACATTCATATATATATATACATATACACATATGCACATACATACAATACATATGTAGATAGATACCAGTAGACATATACACAACTCATTGGAACATTAGAGAATTCCATATGTCTGGGTGGCTCAATGTGTTGTTATTATTGGCATCATTTGTTAAATGGGCGGGGCATGAGGCACTGATTGTCGCAACACCAACTGGTATTTAAGGGCACAATACAGGATATACTTGTGTGTACACACACTCACACACACAAGCACACACTTACACACGCATTAAGATGGACAGACAATTCCATTGTTTAACGACGCACCAAGTTGAGCTCCAGCTGCATCTTCTGCTGCAACGGAAGTCATTGTGTTTGAAGCTAAGTCACGCTTATATACGACTACTGCACACACACACATACACCTTAATATATATATATATATATATATATATATATATATATTTGTTGTATATCTGCTGCCAGATACTGTAAGTGCAGCACTGGTCAGAATGCATTCGACTCCTTAGCTCTCGCTCTCCCACACTCTCACCCTCTCTCTCTCTCTCTCTCTCTCTCTCTGTTACATTCTTTAAAGCCCATCCAACACAATGGCATCATGTGTGATAATACCTGTTTAGACTGTTGCTATTTGGTGTACATATGTGTGTGTGTGTGTGTGTGTGTTGTTTCTGCATGTGTCTGACTGACTCCTTGTGGTTGTGCGCGGTGCGTATGTAGCAATAACGCACCCGCTGGGCAATTAGTTGCAATTTATTTTCTGATATATACCTAGTACCTACACACACACAAGCACACACATACATATATATATATGTATATATTATACAGATACATATATATGTTGTTGCCAGGGTAACATTAATTTGCAACTAAGACCTAAAGAAAAACCCTTTTCAGTCATGTAATACGAGCATGAAAACTTTTTGTATATATTTGGAATCCTCGTTAAGAGCGCCAAAAGTCAGTTTTAAATTTCAGAGATTTTAAGCCATTTTAATAGTAGTTGCAAAAAATTGGATTTATGCTGATGTGGCTATATAATTATATAGTTATTATTTACAGTAATTAAATTAAGTAAATGTTTATTACAAAACTTTCTGGAAGCTGTCTGAAATCTGTTTTGTAGCCTAAACTATTTAAATTATTTTTGGATATTACCAAATTTCAATATATTAATAGCTTTGAACACATTATACTATTCATATTTGGTTCAAATGTGTATTTAATTCTGCACTAAAAGTGCAATAAATTTGCAAATCATATCGACATATTACTGCCAGGATGCATAAGGATAACTTTAAGTTTGATAATCCGATTGTTAAGAGTAAAACTTTAATTTAAATCAACTTCCTGACACTAATATAATCTTTATGACTATGGCTGTCAACTTTTATAAGCAGTTTTCTTCTTCTTCTGCTTCTGAAAATAATAAAAGTCGCAGTCAAAGCAGCAGCGAAAATCAAAGCAAACCACAAAAACAGTCGCCAGTGTATGTTTTGTATCAAATATTCTGCTGCTTTCAGTAATTAGCTTCAGTCGAAGTTACTACAAGCGATCGACTGACGCAAGTCGTCGGCAGTCGCAGCCGAGAACTGCAATCGGGTTAACTATTCGCTGCTTTGGTTTGTAGCGCTGTTGCTTCTGATTGATTCCTGGAATTCAACTAAAGTTGCCGTCGAGAAATTGTGGGCTGTATGCAATATAACAGCGACAGGCACACGTGTTCAGCTATGGTGCCAAGAGAACAAGGCATAACCTCTATATGCAAAACGTTTCTTGAGAATTAGAGAGTAACAAATTTATAAACTTATTAATTGGAAAATTATTTAAAATTTAAGACTTGAAATTTTACACTTGCTCGCATATCTCTGCGTACGACATACAAATTTAAGAAAGCTTAACTATAGGTTTATGTTCTACAGCCTTAATTTCACATTTTCTACTTTTTGTATCTTAAACATAACTATAAAAATATATATCTTAATTTTTAATATTTTTTCAAATTTATTTATAAATTCCTTATATATTAATTATAATTTTTAAAAATACTCGAACTAAAAATGTGCCCGCAAAAGTCTGTGTAGAGCTATGGAATGCATTCTTATAATTAAATTTCCCCAGTTAAGATAATGATAAAACATTACTATCTATATTCCAAAATAATGTTCTCTGAATAACAATATCAATGTTTTCAAGCTCTTTCTACCCATCTTCCCATTAGAATTACAAACAAAAAAAACCTGAAGAATCCTAGTAATATACTTGAGTTTCTTTTGACAACGATGAATGTAACTTCTTCAGCTGCTTCCATAGTTTACATAGTTGAGCCTTAGCATCTTTCCAAGATAAAGACAGGACATCTCTATGCGAGGCAATGAACTCTGTGTATGTCCTTCAAATATTTACCTCTTCCAACATAAATATTGAATATATATTTTAAATATCAATGGATATTGACGAAAGTGCAGAAATTTCTTAAAATGCTGCGAATTATTTGCCAGAAACATTAATTTAGTTCAGGTAAAATTATATTATTATATAAGTATATATATATATATGAACATTCTCTCTTTTTAAATTTATTAAACTGCTTCGTCCAATGTGGTAAATGCAACGCCAACTAAGAAATTTTTGTTCCTGATTTATGTAACATCGAAAGTTTATATGAAACGAAATTTTGAAAAAATTTTTCATACATATGTTCTTTGAAGTTATATATTGTTAGTTTTTTCAAATATTGAGAATAGTTTTTTAGAAGTAACAAAGCCGTACACAGGGCTTTTATTTATATTGTTTTATCAAAACTTTCAGACCAAACACTTGTGTTAGATTAGAATTTCAACTTTTCAAAATATGTCAACTTCAACAAAATTGATCGAATTCAAAATAAAATTTTTTAGTTTTGTTTGATTTCGTTTGCGGAAAACAGCACAATATTTTACACAATTTTTAAGCACGGAGTTCGGTTCTGCGACAAGACAGGAGAAGACAATCTGACACTTTCACTACATTTATAAGACCCTGAAGCAAGTCTAGTACACGAAACAGTGAGTATATTCCATATTGTCTCCACATAAACCTCATAACTAAACCTAACTACATCTAAACCATAATTTGCACCCAAAATTCTTATTGGTACCACAAACATAACACGGTCAAAATACAGACAAACGTTTTATTCTATAGTTTCAGTCAAATTACCTTTAGACCAATGCCGAGCAGCTACACAAAAAGTCAGCCAATTTCAATTTAAACGTATTTTCCGCTATTGCAACAAAACTTGCCACAAATTTTGTTCCTCTAGAGGTTCGAAAATCTATATATAACAATATTCAAAGCATAACTTTTTAAGTCCTATTATCATTATTATCATTATTATCATTATTATTATTATTATTATTATTATTATTATTATTATTAAATCATTTCATCATAGTAAAGTAGATTTCTGCTTAGCCCGCGGGCAAAGTTTTAGAACCCTAAATAAACTTTCTGCTGCTTAAATAAACACAGCTGATTATTGTAGAAAGAGAAAGTTTTTTGCAGCTATTTCAAAGTAAATATACTCTTCTAATCAATATATCTTTCTCTCCTTATCTATCTCTAAGTAATTAAAGCACAAATTAGTTCAACTCCTTAAACAAACTCTCCCAGTGCAAGTTCTGCTCTCAATGTTAGAATAGCAAATGAAATTTGCTTATAATTATGCTTCTTATTAAGATAGGGGAAAACTTTTGATTCTTCGCTCATTTTCATTATTCTACATTTATCAATACATTAAATTGATAGTAAAAGGGCGAAAAAGTGCAGATAAATACGACATATCCTTGCCAGTTATTTCAATGCGAAATTATAAGGCAAAATTTTTGATTGGTTTTTTTTTCTTTTTAGATATAGTTTTATATTATATAGTATATATATTTATATTATAGTATATATGCTATATATTAAAACTTAAATATTTATTAAAATATTTTCTTTTAATTTGCATTTTTATTTTATGGAAATTAAGATTGCACTCGATTATTATTATTATTATTATAGTAGCAGGCCTGACATATATATTCAATTTGAAATTTACAAATAACTTTTTATAAACACATTTTCAGTCACAATACAGACTATATACACTTAACAACAACCAGATCACGTTCACATTATTTGAACGACAAAATTTTCACTTTTCGGCAACACATCGAAAAAAAAAATAACAATTGTAAATTAGTGTAAGATTTATTGTCCATACTTGTAGGATTTTGGCTTACTTGGCCGTCGGGTTGCTTTCGCGTTTCACGCTTGTAGTTGAATCGAGATATTTGTTATAATATTTTTATCTTTTTTATATATATACATATAGATGTGCCTGAGTTCTCGATATATACAAATTAACCACTAGATAATTAAGAAATTTTAATCCAAAAAAACCAATATCCAAAAAACCAATATCCAATATCCAATAACCAATAACCAATAACCAATAACCAAATACCAAAGCAAAAACCAAACAAAAGAAAATCAATTAAAATAAATCAATTTATATCTAATATGGAGAATCCGCTCTTAAATTCAGGTGATACGACCCAGCAGACGAATCAAAGACGAATAAACACAAAGCAAATATTTATACACAGCCGTAGCTACGGCCCGAAGCTTGCCACATATAGCAACAACAAGAAGTTTCAATACGGCCGCAAATCTGCCAGCGGCATACAAATGGCGTCTGGAAATATGGAACGCGTCAGTAGCCAAGGCATGAATTCTAATGTTGGCCATGATCATGGTCATAGCCATGGTCAAACTCGTAGTCATGCATATACTCATGGTCAGGGACGTGGACACGGTCAGGGACATGGACACGGACAGGGACACGGACACGGACATGGACACGGACACGGACACGGACATGGACATGGACACGGACATGGACAAGGAAATTCGCATGGTCATGGACAAGTACAAGTACAGGGTCAGGGACAGGGACAGGGACACGTACAGGTACAAGGATATGGGCACGGCGATTCACTGGCTGCTAATAATGCGCGATCTCCACTAATGTCGCCATCAACTGGCGCCGTTGGTCATATGCCACTCTATTATAGACATTGCTCCGAATATCAATCTGGTGCGCATGCCAATTTAAATCCATCTGCTAGCGTTTATAATGTGCGATCATGGTCCGGTTGGGATCCACAGCAACATCAGCAGCATATGCAATTGGCACAGCACCACCATCAACTGCACAACCAACAGCATCAACATAATCATTTGACACAGCAACAACAAAATCACTTGGCACAGCATCATTTGATATCAAATCAGCAACATAATCATCAGCAAGAGCATCAAGTGGAGGCGTCCTCTCATTTTGATGTACAACCGCTGCAATCGCGGTCCCATCAACTGAATGTGAGCGCGCCCAGCTTTACGCCAGCTAGTGCCAGGGGTAATGATTTAACGGGAAGACGTGGTCCGAGCCATTTGATGCCCAGTCAATCACAGCCGCAGCTTCAGTCTCAGTCAGCAAAAACGGAACGGAGCAGCGGTCAGCGCCAACAGCTACCGGATCTATTCCAAACGGTGCTGAAACTGATGCGGGAGCTAAATCGTTCGGTCAGTTACCCAGAAATGATTGGAATGCTATCTATACGATTGCAGCGCTTACCAGTGGAGCTTAAACGTCATATACCACATACATTGCATGGGGCAGTGGCCAATGGTTATTTACGTAAGGATGGTAATTATTATACGCTGCTCTCTGAGCAGGAACAAAAGGAGATTATGAAGCGTAACCAGGAAGCAGCCAAGCGTGCCAAGGAGCTTGAGAAGGAGCCGCTCTCGTGGCGTATACGCTAAATACCAAAAAAAAATACAAGAAAATGCAAAAAAAAATAAGAAAAACTATGAAAATACATATAAAAATAACACACATGACATATAACACAACAAACTAAACAAAGCACCCAATCAAATCACTTGGCCGTTGCCGGAAGTTTTAAGTGATGTTCATATAGCGTTGATGTTTTTATTCCTGCGTTAATTGCAAGCCCGATGAATCAAACGAATGTCAAATTGTTCCACTTAATCAATCGCTAGGCTGCTGCCGAGAGACATTTGGGTATTCCTCTGAAATTTAAGTTATTATTTTTAAAACGATTTCAATTGGCAAACCCTTCGTGTATAATAAAAAAAAATTGCAGTTCGATGCAACTCGCGGCAATTCGATAAAAATGTCTACGGCAAATAATTTCTATTTTTTTTTATTTATTATTATTATTATTATTATTATTATTATTATTAAATCTCTTTTATAGATTTCCCACTAGCATTTAACCTCTAGCACACATATACAAAGTTAAAGTAGTATATTCTAACATATTCTAAAATATTATATACTTTTACTCTATTACATATTTACTTATATATATTATTTGTATATATACTATATATATATATATTAATAAATATAATTTATAAGTAAATATATATATAATTGATCAATTGATCAAAGGTAAAAAAATAACAGATTTACTTAACCTTTTCTTATGCTTGAAATGCTTGCAATTTGCTAGTTCAATGTTGGGACGCCATATTCTCAGCTACAGTCGAGGTCAAAATATTAATATGCTTAACGCTGTGAGAGTTACAGAGCGAGTAGCAGTTTCAAATTGGAAGCATATTGAATCCATTTTTGGACGCCATATTCCCAGCTACAGTCGCAGTCTAAAATATTGATATGTTTGGTTATGTAAGAGTAGTAGACAGGTTACAGTACTGTCGTAATGAAATCACATTAATCTATGCGATTTTATATGTAAAATTATCTATATCTATATTTATATGATAGCTGCTTTTGTATATAATGCGTTCATATCATTGGATTTGTCTTAAGTGCATCTATGCATGGACGTTATAAGCACAGTAAGGGACACAGCTCAGCTATATTTAGAGCCATGTAATTTGTCACATAGGATACTACTAGAAGCTGATGATTGAATAGATAAGAGCTTGCTACATATAAGTGTAAATGCGCCCAATATTGTTCATGTTTTAAGACAGCTGCTGGAAAATAACTAAAAGGAAGTAATTTAATAGCTGACCTGCCGACAGATCAGATATTGCATGTTATATATAACGATTGCAAATTCTTTGATAATGTAAAATTTTTACTTTATTATAATTAATTTGTTCTTACTAAATCTTAAAAATGCTTTGGTCACACGATTATAAGGAATAAAATGTGTATAAAAGGAAGGCCATTAATTCAAATTGATTTCTCAAAATATTTTGAATTTTAAGTTTAGGTTTTTTATAGTGTATTTCTTGATCTACTAAAGATCTTCTGTATGGTTGTCCTTTATGTGCTAATTGCCATTATTTATTTTCGTCTGATTTAGGAGTATTGTTTTGTTTATCATTCTTGTCATTTGTGGTATTCGGCATATCATCATCATTGATGGGATTCGGTAAGTCCCTGGGTTGATTGGTATCCAGGCCACTGTTCACAATTGAATAGCGATAATTTCTTACCCTCAGATAACCATAGATGAGTGCATCGTGTAGGTTAACGGTAATTTGACGTTTCAGTTCCTCATCAGAACGTTCATAGTGCTCTGAGACAGCCTCAACAATCTCATGTTGTGTCAAAGGTCTTTCCGATTCCGCGATCACTTTCAGTATGCTACCAAAGAGATTGGGTATTAGCTTACGTCGAGGCGCTTGATTAGGGCTATTATGCCTCATTCTTATGTTTATTGTTTTAAAATTTTATTTTATTTTATTTTTGTATAAGAACAGAAGCCATAAGAAACCGAAAGATAGAGCTAAACTTTAGTTATAAACTTGAATTACAAATAAAAAACATTTTTTGCTTTTCAAATATAATATTTGACTAAATATATATTTATATATATTTGCATAAAACGCATGGGAAACTAGATTATAATATTTAAAAATTTTCTTTTTAAATATATATATTATATAAATTAAAAAAAATATATATTATTAAGCAGTTTTGCGGTTTCCATTTCGTTTGCCAATAAATTTCAGACATATCTTTGGGCAGACTTAAAGAAGGAGTCTGAGGATATGAGGCGCTTTATCGATTGTCTGTTAAAGTCGCGCCGTAAACAAGATTTTTGAGGGGATCAAATTGTTTGGCTAACGTTCTTGTGGATAATAAAATATATAAATGCGGGTGAGTCCTCAAAATTCGAAGACTCGAAGCGACAAAGAATCTTTAACTTGAAATTTGCATAAAACGTTGCGAGGGCGTGACAGATATAGAAGATGCAGATACATAGATACAGATTCAGACAGACTGAGAGACTGAGAGAGAGAGAGAGAGATGAATTTAGAGAGTGAGAGTGAACTGTGTGTGTGTGTCTCCATCATTGTTATGAATGCTCTTGTTATTGTTGGTATTGTTATTGTTATTATTGTTGTTTTTGTGTCTGGCACGTGTCACATGAAATTTAGATAGCAGAAAATTTCAACGGACAATGCGTAACACAATAACCGCAGCCTGATTGAAATCAGATTGAGTGCTGCGCACACATACATACACACACACTCGTATATATATGTATATATATATATATTCTGGCAAAGCGAATTGAGTTGTGGGAAATTCAATGGGCAATATTAAGCACTGGGACCATAATTAAAGTAGCCAATGGAAAGCAGCAATGAAAGTCGAAGTACAGCTACAATGCACAATTTATTGCATTTCACAGTGGTTCGAAACATGCCTGAAACGTGTATTTATATATACTGTTATAGTGTTACTTAAATACTTAGCGAATAATTTCATTTAAATATCAAAGAATTTTATGCAAATTAAAAGCAATTCTAGTGTTATGCATACGAGTTGAACTGATGGTTTTAACCCACTGTCAAGTTATGTAAGTGCTCCATTTTGGTCTGCTTGTAACTCTCAGCCAAATGGCTGAAACTGGACTTGAACCTGTACCTCGTACATGGGACACAGACTCCGTTTTCATTTAAGCAGCTGTCGGAGTTGATTACCAACTTTTACGCAGCTTCAACGCTGACTGGGCAAAACTTTTGTTTAATTTCCATTTCCATTTTCGTTTTCATTTTCGTTTTAATTTCTTTGATATTATTTTGGCTACGCGCATTCCCGTTGGTCTGTTTAATTATGACTGACACTGTTGGAGCAACGCAACACATTTCAGCACTTCAACCAAAACCAACAACTTGTCTCCCTTCCCGTATATATATATATATATATATATATATATATACCACAGAGTCATACATAAGCGCCACATCACCAGCAACTTTGACTAATCTGGCGCAAGTGATTAGGCTAAGCTCCAAATGTGTATAGTAACAATTAAAACCAGCTCAAAGTTGCCACTGCTATCTTGCGTCAAACTCTAATACGTTGCTCATGTATACCAGACCACCTTACGCCTTACGCCCTCGCAATTAACCAAAACTTTTACGGCGACTTTTACCCCCAGCCCCACCACACCCCACCAGCCACTAACTCTAACGCCAGTGGGCTAAGAATTATGGCTTGCAATCAAGCAAGCAGCATCGAGCACACATTGCCCATGATATACGCATGAAATATAATTTATTTTACGTTTAGCAGCAAACGTGTCCAGTGCTCAGCTTTCAGTTCTCAGTTCTCCATGCTCCATTCTCCATTCTCCATTCTCCATTCACAGTACTCAGTTCTCCGTTTCATCTTAGTCTCCGTTACAGTCTCATAACGTAAGCCATTCCTTTTTCCGTTACCAGTGAAGCGTATAAGTGTCCGTACTTCTATTTTATCTGGTCAATAACTGACGTATAGCCCAGACTTTGGTATTATATACAATGGCGACGCTTTGGCGACGCCAGCAGCAACGACAACAGCAACAGCAACGGCGACGCTAGCATCAGCCTTTTTAATGTCCTATCACTGGCACGGCGGATGTTATGACGTTCACTTGTGTTTTGCAGTGGCGGGTATAGTAAAGCGTCAAGAAGGGGTAAGAGATTTAGCTGACAGATAAATTTGTTGCATTATAGAGCCTTAAACCTAAACTTGGTTTATGCCACATGCCATATACTACCATATACTACCTTTGCATGCCACATAGACACGCAAAAAGTATGAGCTGATAATAAACAACATTTTGCGTATCGATTTGTCGTTATATTTCTAATTGCCTTTTGTTTCTTTCTACTTGAGGACTTTAGCTTTAGAAATATATATTTATATATAAAGAGGATTTATATAGTTTGAAGTATGTGACAGAGAGCATTTCTTATCCCCCCCCCCCCCCCTATCTAATGAAGAAATGGACGCCACTGGCATTAGTTTACGAATTGAATGTAAAGCTGACGCACAAAATAATAATAATAACAATAATAATAATAATACGAAAAATATCCTTTGGAGCTAAAAGCGAAAAAGTTTCCAACATTTTCTGTTGTATACATATTGTGCATGTATGAAGTTTGTTTCTTCCTTCTTGGCATTCATTCACATTGAATGGCCAAGGACTCGTATAGTATATATATAGCTATCTGGGGGATTGCAGTTTGAGTGTCGATTTGTTCATCAGATTTATCAACGTATCACGCGATTTCTGGCTAAAAGAAAGTTGCGTGTTTCTTTCTTTCTTTCTCTTTCTGTTTTTCCTTTTACTTATTTTTCTTCGCTCAAATATATTTCTAGTGGATGGCTAGCACTGTGGTCAAATATTCTTGCTATTACTGTTGTGATTCTAGTTGTTTTTATTGTTGTTGTTGTTGTTACTAGAACACCCTCTCTAGGCGTTACTAATCTAATTTGCAGTTATTGGCGGCCAGATTAGCACGCCACACATGTGTGTAATGCGTATCGCGTGCCCAAGAAAAAGATTTCATTTTCTATTGCCTATAATTTGGGGCACAACAGGAGGTGGCAACAGTAACAGCAACAGCAACAGCAACAGCAACAGCAGCAGTAGCAGTAGACGCAGCATCATCACTGCCACATCCACCGTCTGGCATACATTAGTCTAAGCTGTGCAAGTGCAAAACATAATGAAAATGATATCAGGTTTATAAGATTTCGCCATGGGGCGTGATTGCTATTGATGTTTAGCTTGTGTCTTCTGTATATCTCTTTGTGTGTATGTGTGTGTGTGTGTGTGTATGTATTCACATGGCATAGAGAAAGTTTTGCTTTTTAAAGATGCCAAAAAATTAGAACAATTTATAAAAATTATACTTAAATTTCTCCAAAAAAAAACTTTATTCCAACTAAGACTAGTTTTTTATACCAGTTTCTAACGGTTATTGTATAACACATATTTTTATATACTAACCCATATCAAAGATAAAGGCTGTATGGCTTTAACAGTTTGCTTGTGTATAACTTTAAAAATAGATGGTCTGAGGCAATACACAAAAATATAAATTCACAAAATTGTGTGTAATAGTATAACACTTTGCATTCATTTTATATATCAACAAAAATAAGTGGGAAAAAGTGTTGTATATATGAGAATATGCTTTGAATATCATATAAAATTATTCTACATAGCCTTATAATTGGTTTATGATCTTACACATAAATAAAAGTTGCAGATATTCTATATATCATACAACCGATATATATGTATATCTCAATGGAAAACACCTTTACTTTAAGCCCATTATTTAAGAGACAGATTTTTTATGAATTTGATGAAAGTCTTATAACATGTAAATATAACATGTTTCTGGTGCAATTTTCTTTGTCTTCAAATAACATGTTGTTATGCAAGTTTCAAGTTGAGCACATTTGTGTGTAAGAATTATGATAATAGTAGAAAATTTGTGCCATTTGCTGTGCTTATGTAATTCGAAACTATTTTGTAATTACTTTTGTAATTAAAAAGGATCTAAACAGTGCTCCATGATAGTTAAACTTTCAGTTGCTAATGAACTGTTGAGCACAAAACAGAATTACATTTTGCACTCGTTCATTAAACACATACATGCAACAGAGTCAAATTTGACATTGTTCTAATATTCTTTTTGACTGTATAACAATTTTTGTTGCACACTTAATGCAATCATATTATGCTCTACACACAACTGAACATTTATATATAACTAACTAGCAGCGAGGAGGGGCTGTCATGTCCATAACGGGAACATTGTCAAAGTGTCAACGCAGCAACTGGCCACTGACAACGCCTATCAAATTAAGCAAAACAAAATTGCATTATGGCAGAAAGTAGCAGCAGCGGCAACAATAGTGTCAACCTAATGCTTC
The DNA here is from genome assembly GCA_037044455.1 of Zygothrica quintamaculata. NCBI lineage: Eukaryota > Metazoa > Arthropoda > Insecta > Diptera > Drosophilidae > Zygothrica > Zygothrica quintamaculata. The sequence continues at coordinate 26,832 of JBAMBS010001159.1, read as the reverse complement.
ACATAGAGGGTGTGCTTCTGTATATTTATATATATATATATACATCTATGTGTGTGTGTGTGTAGAAGTAGTAGTAGTCTATGTCGGCACAACCAAAATTATTCATTGCACAATACGGTCCAGACAATTTATGCTAATCAACATCAATCGATTTGCATGCCATGCATATAACCAAAGCAGGAAAATGTACCAAGCTTTGGGTACTCCACCTCACAAGTATTCTGAGGGGGGAGGGGGGATAAGTATCGAGGGAGTAGCGTCAATTTGCTTTAGTTCAAACTCGGATCGAGTGGAATTAACTGCTGTTTATTGGGCGGTTCTGTGGGCTGCGGTTCAATCGCCATTTCAGACATTTACCAAAGTGGGTGTTCATATTAATGTTTGAGTGCCGCAAAGTGGACAATCACTGCATGTGGGTACATAATTGTATATAACGAAGTGTTCACTCCTTAACCCATACTATGGCCATCCTATGGACAGTTGATGTTGATGCCGGCAACATAAGAGCTGCGGCATCGAAGAGACGACACTCTATTTCTATACTGAAATCAGAATATAACAAATAGTGTATAACAGTTAATAGAACAATTAGTTGGAATCATAAGGAACAAGCAGTTGTGTATAACAGTTTGACTAATAAGAACTAAGATGAATTGCAAACACCAACTCAATGATTATAACACTTACTTATAACAGCTGTATATAACAGTTTTATATAACTGTGAAATATTCCATATTAATATTAATTAGCTATAAAAGAATATAATAGCACTCAATATAATAAATATAATATATAAAATCAGTATTACAGTTGAGTATAACAGTTCTGTATAACAGTATAGTATAATGAATAAATTAAATAATTTTAAGAAAAACAGTTGCGTATAACAGCTATTTATAACAGTTTCATATAATTGCTTTATATAATAGTTAACTTAAACAATTGTGTATACAAGTTTTGTATAGCATTTGAGTATTGGATTATGTATTCTAAATCTTAGCAGAGTACAGTTGTAACTTACACTAGTTGCATATAACATATATTGTAAGGTTAAGTCCTTCAATTCTTAAGAAAAGCTATGAAAATTACTTGTTATAATCCAATTGGTTCAACTGCTTCCATTATTATTAAAACGTTATTGGAAACTAAATAGAAATTGTTATATAGTATAACTATTTTTCTACAAAGAACTTAATTGATTGAATTGAATATATCAAAGAATGCATCTGTCTGCATCGATACTCATACCAGTACACACACACACACACACACACACACTCTTACACATATAGAAACTGCAGACAAAATAGCCAATTTATTATAACAACAGCACCTGCGGCAGCCACCGCGTAACTGTTTGCAGTTAGATACACATGTTGTCATCATTCCTATTAACATTATAATCATCATCATCATTATCATCAGCATCATTATACACATAGCTTCATAATGACCAACAACATTATCATAGACTAATAGTCATGACTACCACAATGTGCCACACTCATGAATTTCAATAGTACAAAAATGAACTTGCTCCAGCTGCTACTTTGAATAAAGGATAGAAAAAAAAATAAAATACTGTAATAAAAAATAAAACAAATTTAATAAAAAAGAAATATTTTTAAAAATATTAAATTTATGTGTATGAATAATATATATCTATATATTTATATATATATAGCAATGTTTGCAGTCTATCAATAGAGTGTGTAAATTTATTTGAATGTCCCTGATGTGGTTTGTAAATTCGATTTGATATTTCAATGTGGACAGGGGCCAATGGTGCATGTGGTTTATTATTGCAATTTAATTTATATAAATATATATATATATATATATATATATATATATATATATATATATGAATATAAAAATTTGTATATAGTAGGCGATAAAAATGTTGATATCAAATTTAAATGATATGCCGACAACACAGAACGTTTATGTTTTCAAGAACGAAATTATATTTTCCAAATTGTAACTGAAAGTAGAGAATTACGATTTTATATAAAGCATTGTATGTATGCATATTCCAAATCTTCGTGAAAAGCAGGATTGCTTACAGAGATAGTATGATGCTTAAGGAACAACAAACATTTAATAATGTGGCTAAGATCTTTATAGTTGGTTGGTCTTTATGTCTTTTAAATTTATAATTAGTTTTTTTTGTTATAATTTTATTCTCTTTTTTTTTTGTTCTTTAGGTCTAGCACTTCGTTCGTATGTGGCCAATGACAATGGTCCACAAAGACGAACATGTTTTGGACATGAATTATCTCGTCGTATTTGTATAGTTGCTAATCGGAATAGAGCAAGTGACCGTTACCATTATTCAAAGTTAATAACAACTGACCGTATTGATGATTATGAAACAAGGAATAAACAGAGGGCTATTAGTCAACAGCGTGAATTAACGCAGAAGGCTCGGGAATTCGCTGCCAAAGGAGCCTCAGTGAATTTGAATATAAAGTAATTAATACTTTACCAAAGTGTGTAGAGTTAAGTTTAAGATCCTTTCCATGTACCTTTTGTATATATGAATGTGTATGTGTGTGTGGAGAGGAGTAAAGTGTAGAGCTTCAATAGCAGAATAACAGGGTGTTTGCAATTAAGTAAATTATACTATGAGTTGTAATTTGCAACATCCTTTGGCTAGAAGCAATGCTCCAAGCTTGGTGCATATTTGAATCGGCTAAACCGAAGCTTCCTGCTTGCCTTACAATACACACACACACACACACACACACACACACACACTCATTTTGGTTAAGAAGTTTCGGCAATGAACTTCAATGCGTTTCAGGCAAGCCCAAGCAATGGTCTAACACATCCTGCCAGGATATGCACACGAGTGCCAAGTAACAAGGGGGAACTGGTTTTAGATCTGGGACTTGGACTTGGACTGGGACTGGGACTGCAACTCGCTGTGGCATGCATGAGCATTTGCAAAGCTTGTGCTTTAGCATTGTTCCTGCTTAATTGTCTGCAAGGACAACAGGCAGTTTGGGGCAGTACTTGATGCAGTCAGTCAGTCGGTCGGGTGGGCAGTCAGGCAGTCGCACAATCGTACTGCCAGGGTTGCCAACGTCTGTGGCTATCCAACAGCAGTTGCATAATTTTTACAATTGTCGCTAGGTACAGCCGCAGCCCATAACTTGCTTGCCACCCAACTTGCAACTTGCAGCTTGCAACTTTAACAAGGTGGGCAGCAGCTACACATGTTCACTGCATGTCCTGGCATCCTATACTATTACCCTTCTCTTCTCTGCTATACTATAACGTACTCAACTGTACTGTGCTGTACAGTACTGTTCAGTCAGGACAAAACAACAACTTCATTTGTGCAACTGGCAACTGGGAACTGAAAACTGGGAACTAGCAACTGGCAACTGCTAACTGGCAACTTGCAACTAGCAACTCGAAAAGTTTTGAGTGTAAATAATTGTCAGGCCCTGGCTAAAAAGAAATACAACCGCAACAATTTTGCACCAGGTTTCACCCATTTAATGGCTTGGAGTCCTTCCTGCGACTGAAGGAAAGTGTTTCCCATCTTGGGTGCTCAGCATTTATGGATATTTATATGCTTTTTGTTGGCATTTCATTGTGGACCACAGCGCATCTTCCATACAGATATCCTACTCCCCCTCTCTCTCTCTCTCACACACACACATTCCCCACTACAACCTCCAATTAGTCGCTCTGGCATATATATATATATATATATATATATATATGTATAAACACCATCAACCTCATCTTCACTTGACAATTTTACATCTCAGCATCTGTCACCAAAAACAACAAATTTTGCACTTGTTTATCCTTTGGATTCTCTTATGGAATACTTGTGCCACAGCTCTCACACACAACTACAAACATTGTATGCATCTATACTATCTAACATTATATTCTCTCTCTCTCTCTCTCTCTCTCACTCTAGAGTTATTATAACTGTTATGTAATCTTAAGCAAATTCTGGCCATATGCTCTATTGTCTGATTAAAAAAACTGTTGAAAATATATAATAAAAATAAAAATAGAACATAATAATACTTTAAGCAAACTTTCAGCATTATCTATAACATAATAAAAACTTTATCTTATACATATAAATATTTATTAACATTTGTTTAACTGTCAGTTAACTCTTGGTACTTTAAAACAGTTATTTGAAATACTCTTTGCATTTTTTATATATTTAATCAACAAGGAAAATACTTTAATTAATGACCTTATTTTTGTGTTGAGATGTGTGAGTACTGCAGCATTGTTGCAATGCCTGTGGCATGTTTAACTTAATGTTAATTAAACTACCTTAAAGCTGTTTATGCTATATACTTTTTTTTGAATTCGATCGATCATGAAGCTAATGGAATAATTGTCAATAGCCTTGTCATAGATTGCTTTATGTCTGTTGATTTTGGTTTTTAAAGATCAAAAAATTTTTGTGTCAGAATTTGGGGATATATTTTCTGTTAGAATTTTAGTGTAGATAGGAATTGAATATTGTTTTGAACAGTTAGGATCGTTAGATTTTATTTATAAAATAAAAAATGGCTTACGTAAACGGACGCGTAAAACTATCCAAACTTAACCCGATGGCAAAAACTTTTTTACCACAGGGTATAGATTTTACAAATTGTGAATGCAACAACTTGGGGCAGCAAATTGAAGAGCCGTCCCTATTTTATTTTAATGATGGACAACCGGAACAACAGCAGGAGGAGCTATATCAGCAGCAATATGAGCAGCAGCATGAACAGCTGTATTATGAGCAACAATATCAGCAGCAGCTATATCAGCAACAGCAATATCTGCAGCAGCAGGAACAACAACAGCGATCTCTTGTATGGCCAACAATTGACCAAGAATGGGCTTCAGGTAATCCAAACAACTATTTTGTTGATAATCTTAGATACTATCCGAAGCTAACGCCAATGGCTTATGGGCATACGCCAGCGCCTGTGGGCTGCCCGCCGGAAATGGGTTACCAAGCAGGCTACTATCCACCGCCACCACAGTGGCTGAAGCCTATGATGTATCCACACGGTATTGTCCATCCGATGCCACAACTACAACCACCAAATGTTATCTTGCACCCATTAGTACAGGCGGTACCTGTTTTTCAACCGGCTCCGTTAGTTTATCCACCGTTGGTACATGCGTTGATGCAGCCATTGGTTCAGCCATTGCTTTCGCCATTGATTCAGCAAATGGCTCAGCCATTAGTGCACCCATTAGTACCACCAGTAGTACCACCAGTAGTGCCACCAGTAGTGCCACCAGTAGTGCCACCAGTAGTGCCACCAGTAGTGCCACCAGTAGTGCCACCAGTAGTGCCACCAGTTGTGCCACCAGTAGTGCCACCAATAGTGCCACCAGTAGTGCCACCATTGGGTCAACCACCAATGCAATCATTGCCGCAATTGGGGCAACCACTTGTACAATCTGCTAGACCATCGCCGGTACAGACGGTGCCGGCTTTGCCAATACTTGATTATTTGATGCAGGAACAAGATCAAGAACCTTGGGCTCTAATACCACCGGTGAAACCCGAACAAGTTCCAGTACAATACGAGCGTGCATTAATGTTTAATAACCATCAGGGTTGCTGTGAGAAACAGCCACCTGGAGGCGTCAATCTTATTGATCCTTCTGAGCCGCATATAGTAGAGCCATATTATCCGCGGCGGCAGTTAACGAATGTGAACCGTAAGCTACTTACCATCAATGGAGGAAGAATTTCATTTTCTGCCTCCGCACTGCGTCAATGGAATCGAGAAATTTTCCATGCTATATACGATCTGATGGCAGACTATGGCATGCCGATGACCATAGAAGATATTGTTCGAAAGCTGTCGTTGCGTCTTCGTTATCCCAGAAACCTAATAGAACGTCTGGCTCCAAATATTATAAGTGAGGCTATCAACAAGGAATACATACGTCAAATCAATAATCACCTTATCCTAGCTACAATTCCGCGTATAAAAAGATATTAGTGACTCCTATCAAAATACTCGACCTATACGACCCTTGAATTCACTTTCTTATATGAGTCAATAAATTAAAAGCAAACACATTTCGTATGAAATGATTGTTATATGAAGTAAATCGATTATTGTGCTTATTTACCTTGTAACTTGTACTTTGTACCAACTGTTTTCTTTAGCATGGCATATACCAGCTTATACAGTGCAGATACAACAGTATAAACACATTGTACCCTAAAAGTTATATTTTATAAAATGTATCTTAAACCTTGTATCTCATATCTTGTACCCTGTACCTAGCATAAATTTAGCATTTTGTGACTTGACCCTCATACGCAACAACTTGTACCTTATACATTGAAACCTAAACCTTGTATTTGAAACCTTTTGAACTTTCACATTGTACTTTTACACTGTAGCTCTAACTTTGAATCTTACTTGTACCTAAATGGTATTTTAAATTGTACCTTGAAGACGGTACTTTGTATCTTTCATATTACGCCGTGTACCGTGTACCTTTTGTATTGTACTTTGTACTCTATACTATATATATTGAAACTTGTACTTTGTACCTTGTATCTTATAGATTGCATATTGTACCTTATACCTCACATCTTTACCTTTTTAACTTATATCATTTACCGTGTACCTTATACCTTGTGGCTTGTATATTACACTATGTAATTTGTATTTTGTATTTCGACTTTTGTATTTCATACAAAAGTACCGTGTAGTTTGTACCATGTACTCTGTACTTTGCACAATGTACCTTGTACATCGTTATAGCTTCAACTATAATGAGCCTTGAGCTTTGAGCTTTTAGCCTTGAAACTTGTATCTTGTACCTAATAAAGTGTACCGTTACCTTCTTTTTACTCTCTTGCTTTCTTGTAGCCTGAAACTTGTAGGTCTTACATTATATCTTGAACCTTTGACTACTATTTTTAAACCTTCTACTCTACATTTCCCCCCCCCCCTGCTACATATCATGTGATTGTGGTCTCAGCTGTCGGTAGACTTTGTGATCTGTAGTACTTATATTAATTAATAATAAATGATAAATTAATAAATAATAATCTCAAATCTTATCTGTATATTTATAATCTTTTTTTCTGACAAAAAATGTCTTTATTGACTAATAGGCAAATTTTGGGTATCCTTATTCAACTAAGACTAAAGGCTTCTGCAATATGAAACAATCATTAATCACGAACAGGTACTTATTGTACATGGCAGTATCCTTGTGTTATGAGTGCTTAGCAATACCCAGTGGAGGAGCCCTTCGTGTCGGACATTAATTGCAAGTGAAGTTACTTTGAACTATATTAAACACAACTTAATCAACTCGAGTCAAAGTTTACCGTTTACGCGCAGCGGCAAAACGCACCTGTGAGGCCACAATACCCTTTCGCCCCAAACAAATACCCTCTTGGCATCATGAAGCTCTGCTTTTGCTGGAATCTTTTTGCTGAATGGCCTAAAAATTATTAATTAGCCTCAACGAAGCCAGTCTCCAGTTACACATCTTTCTTGTTCCGCTGCCATCCCCTCTGCCCATGGGTTGTTGCCTTTGTTTGCTGCAAAGTTTTAGAACGATTGAAGTGACTGAACACTGTAGTCCCCATTGCCATTCCCTTTCTCATTCCCGCTCCCATTCCCATTCTCATTTCCTTTTCTCATTTATGTTTCCCATTTTCCATTTTATTTTCCCGCTTCTCCTCAAGCTGTTGCGCTGTTGATTACCCCACCACACAATTACCCCCTTGCCCAGCACTCAGGCAGCTCTTAAATATTTCATATTTAATTGTTCGCGTAAGCAACGCCACCCTGCAGTGTGCCCTCGTTGTGCCTCTTGCCACAATTTCATTCAGCACACGCAGTTGGCGCTTCACCTGAGTGAAATTGGCAACATTAATAAAATTAGCCCGGTCGAATAGGCTATGGGTCTCTTACCACTTACTGCATGCCACATGCCCCATACCATGGCTCATGAAGTGTTAGATAGCTTACATTTTTCACTTGATTTCTGACACGCCCAACGCCTTTTGTGTTTATAAATATCCTTTGAAATCTTATTAGCCAGGTCGATCAAAGCATGCAATTGCCCTCAAGCCATCCACCCCCTTGGCTATGTTATGATGAAAAATCTCTGGCGCCTCCAGGTGTCCAAGTGTCATCATACTGCTCACACCTCTCATCCATTTAAGTAAAACAAAGGAAAAAATGTTGTCTCAATGAGGGTTGTAACAGCCATAAGCTGATCTCAATCAGCGCTCACAAGAGCAACAGGACTAAAAGGAGATTAGAAAAAAAAAAATAACATGAATGTCATTATTCTGGTAAATTTAGTTTAAGTTAATAAAAAAAAGGAAATATTTTTTTACTTAAAAAAAACTTTCAATTCATTGAGTTTTTTGTTATAATCAAAACAAATCTGTTAAAAAAAAAATTTAATTTCTTATAAAAATTGTAATATTAAAATTTGCTCGAATCTCTGTGAATCCAGTTTAATTATATTTCTTGTAGAATTTCAGATTTCAACAACTTATGGTACATATTTTAACTGTTTACCTTAAAGTACTCTTATATAACTGCATTGGGTACAGAGTCTTTAAATTGTTGTACAAAGCATTAAATAATCTATTAAATAACAACTTAAGATATACAATTTTATGGTAAAATGTTTTGCATTTCGTTTTATCAGATTTTATTGATATGTGAAAAAAAATTGTAGTTCGTTTTATTGAACGAACACTGTGCTGTGGCCAATCTAATTGTTGTATGTATCAAAGTGCATTAACCGCGTAGAAGCGAGCTGGGATCAAGCACAGATCCATGACATTAACTGGGGACTATATGCTACATGTGTGTGTGTGTGTGTGAGTGTATGTATATGGCGCAGACTGCTTTTATGTATCTCTGTCTATCTCTATCTCTATCGCTATCTCCTTTTGTCTTTCTTTCTTGCTTGTCTCTGTCGCTTGTCAATTTCAATTTGACATTTATTTTGTTGTGCGGGCGTCTGTATCTTTGGTATTTTATGTGTGTAATGTGTGTGTGTATGTGATGTGTGTGTATGTGTGTGTGTGTGTGTGTATGTGCGTAATAAGCCACATTCGTTGATTTTAAAACCGCTTGAATTGTAACACACACTCGTCGCGATTGAATATCCATTCATCCAGACGACGTCACACGCCTACTTTTTACTCCCTCCATTGCACATAGCCAACACTTGCCTCTGTGTATATATGTGCGTGTGTTTCTGTGCGTGTGTCTGTGTGTGTGTGTGTGTGTGCGTGTGGTCAGCAATTTGATGTTGCGTATCTTGTTGGTTGGCGCGTATTGTAACCAACTTGCAACACACTCACCACGCCACCAATGGCTGCAACAGCGGCAAGCAACACATTTTGCGGTTTTCATAGCTGTTTTCGTTGTGGCTGAAATCCTTTTCCGTTCAGGCTTCAGGGATGCGGCTGGAATGGCAAACGGCTAGACCAAATGTGCGAAAGAGAACGAAAGCTAACAAATAGACTTGGGCAGGAGTTTGGTGTCGATTTGGGTGTGGGTTACGGGGCTGCTCTATGGGCTAACAGGGGGTGGGAGCAGCACGCACGACTACATTGTCAAAGTTTTGTGTGTCATTATTGTGGCTGTTGGCGGTTGTTGCTCAGAATGTATATATATATATATATATATATATATATGTATATATGAGTATATATATTTTGTGTGTGTGTGTGTGTGTGTGTGTGTGTGTGTGTGTGTTTTGCAGTTACTATAGTTGTTATTGTTATTGTCATTGGCATTGTTGTTGCTATTACTTGTTGTTGTAGTTGTTGTTTCTTATTGTGCTTGCCATGTTTGTTGTTGCGGGTTATTAAAAACTTTTATCCAAGCCCAATGGGGCAACCAGATCAGGCCAACCGCTGCACTTGCTCGTTTTCATTTTCATTGTAAATGTTAATTACTACATCGGCGACAACTGCCACAGTCACTGTGGCAGACACTGAACCAGCTTATGTCGCCAGCCACCTGCCTCAAACTACTTATACTGATCCCGGATCTCTTTTCATTGAGGCTTAAGCTTTCATTATATACATATATATGAATACATATATGTGTATATATATATATTTTTTGCAACCCTGTGGAAAAGCTACAACAATCCCGCATAATCAAACTTATTTACTTTATGTGACTTTTATATGAATTAAGTTGCATGTGGAGTTGCCTCAGTCGCGTGGCAGCTTTGCGTATAAGGTTTATACTCGGTAAAGTTGCTGCTTATTTTGTTGTTATTATGAATATAGTTCTTAATGAGTTCTGACTCATATCTCAGCATCATCTAGCTTGCTTTTTCTCTCTCTCTCTCACACACACACTCTCTCTGTATCTCTCTGTGACACATAATTAAGTTATGTCTTTAAGCGATTTCCTATGAATTATGCAATGTATGAATGAAATTTTCCTTTCTAGCCTTATGACCGCAGCTGCAATGTGTTAAATAAAAACTATATAAAATAAAAAAAAAGAATTTTAAATAAAACTATTAGTTTTATTTAATTATTAAATGAATAACAATAAATTAAAAAATAAAAATAAAACCTATTTCCTAATGAAAATATTCAGATTTTATTTTTCTCTTGACTTTCTCAGTGGGTTTTCTATTGGTGCACAGCTTACCAATATATAATATATGTATATATATATATATATATATATATATACATTGTCAAAAATATATATTAATCAGCATCAGATCAGCATCAGATCAGCATTATATGTTAGAGGTACAATTAAACCTTTCTTTAGCAATCCCATTCTGAGCAACAAGTTGCACTTCCGTTCAAAATCGATGAATAAAATAATGAACAAAACTATACTACAGAATAAAAATTTTGAATTGTTTAACTATATAAAGAATAAGCCTTATTAATTATTATAGTTAATAAAAAAATACCTTTTAAGTTTACAATAATTTTTAAATAATTAAATGCCAATATTATAATTGTTTTATGTATTAAACGTTATTGTGAAAAAATACTTTTAGTTTATTTTTAATTTAGTAAATATATTTTATGTTTACTAAATTTTATTTTATATTATAATTTTGTACTTAAGTTAAGTTGGTTAGTCTACCTTTGAGTTCGCTGATGTGTTTCACGAACGTAAGCCGCCGGTCCAAAGTAACTATGCCAGTTTGCTAGTTGAACACAGCAGGCAGGAGTGCTTTTTTGCCGCAGCACGCAGTCTACCTTTGAGTTCGCTGATGTGTTTACTGTTTAGTGAAAACCGCAACCGAGTGCAGAATATAAATACACATAGTATTTTCGCAGTGACCGGGTGTGACTGGTACATGAGGAATTCAACACTACACAGAGACCTACACTTTTAACTTCTGTGTTCAACGAGATCAACCTACACGCTAGCCGACATAACGAGAAAAAACCGTTTAGCCAAAGATCTAAACAGAGAAACTTCGCCGAGAAGACTAAATCGAAGACTTCCTAGAGACCTTTCATCCCGTGCCCCAAGGATTAGACCTCTGTAGCTTAATCCCTTATAGTGTAAGTAGTTAAAAATTATTGTGAATTTAGTTTAAGTTGTTTATATGTATATATTGTTATATGTAAATATGTTAATATGTAAATATAACTTAACAGGCGCGCCCATTTTGGGCTGAATGAATAGACTGCCTAGGTTACAAAGAGGTTTCCTGCTACCTCGTATGCCTAATTAAAATTTATATTGAAATAAAAAAAAAAAAAACTTTTCTTCGGCTTAGTAGAAAATTTTAATTTTAAACTATAAATTAATAATTAATAAATCTATAAGTCTAACCAACTTAACTTAAGTACAAAATTATAATATAAAATAAAATTTAGTAAACATAAAATATATTTACTAAATTAAAAATAAAATAAAATTATTTTTTCACAATAACGTTTAATACATAAAACAATTTTAATATTGGCATTTAATTATTTAAAAATTATTGTAAACTTAAAAGGTATTTTTTTATTAACTATAATAATTAATAAGGCTTATTCTTTATATAGTTAATCAATTCAAAATTTTTATTCTGTAGTATAGTTTTGTTCAATATTTTATTCATCGATTTTGAACGGAAGTGCAACTTGTTGCTCAGAATGGGATTGCTAAAGAAAGGTTTAATTGTACCTCTAACATATAATGCTGATCTGATGCTGATCTGATGTTGATTAATATATATTTTTGACAATATATATATATATATATATATATATATACATATATTATATATTGGTAAGCTGTGCACCAATAGAAAACCCACTGAGAAAGTCAAGAGAAAAATAAAATCTGAATATTTTCATTAGGAAATAGGTTTTATTTTTATTTTTAAATTTATTGTTATTCATTTAATAATTAAATAAAATTAATAGTTTTATTTAAAATTCTTTTTTTTTATTTTATATAGTTTTTATTTAACACATTGCAGCTGCGGTCATAAGGCTAGAAAGGAAAATTTCATTCATACATTGCATAATTCATAGGAAATCGCTTAAAGACATAACTTAATTATGTGTCACAGAGAGATACAGAGAGAGTGTGTGTGTGAGAGAGAGAGAGAAAAAGCAAGCTAGATGATGCTGAGATATGAGTCAGAACTCATTAAGAACTATATTCATAATAACAACAAAATAAGCAGCAACTTTACCGAGTATAAACCTTATACGCAAAGCTGCCACGCGACTGAGGCAACTCCACATGCAACTTAATTCATATAAAAGTCACATAAAGTAAATAAGTTTGATTATGCGGGATTGTTGTAGCTTTTCCACAGGGTTGCAAAAAATATATATATATACACATATATGTATTCATATATATGTATATAATGAAAGCTTAAGCCTCAATGAAAAGAGATCCGGGATCAGTATAAGTAGTTTGAGGCAGGTGGCTGGCGACATAAGCTGGTTCAGTGTCTGCCACAGTGACTGTGGCAGTTGTCGCCGATGTAGTAATTAACATTTACAATGAAAATGAAAACGAGCAAGTGCAGCGGTTGGCCTGATCTGGTTGCCCCATTGGGCTTGGATAAAAGTTTTTAATAACCCGCAACAACAAACATGGCAAGCACAATAAGAAACAACAACTACAACAACAAGTAATAGCAACAACAATGCCAATGACAATAACAATAACAACTATAGTAACTGCAAAACACACACACACACACACACACACACACACACACACACACACAAAATATATATACTCATATATACATATATATATATATATATATATATATATACATTCTGAGCAACAACCGCCAACAGCCACAATAATGACACACAAAACTTTGACAATGTAGTCGTGCGTGCTGCTCCCACCCCCTGTTAGCCCATAGAGCAGCCCCGTAACCCACACCCAAATCGACACCAAACTCCTGCCCAAGTCTATTTGTTAGCTTTCGTTCTCTTTCGCACATTTGGTCTAGCCGTTTGCCATTCCAGCCGCATCCCTGAAGCCTGAACGGAAAAGGATTTCAGCCACAACGAAAACAGCTATGAAAACCGCAAAATGTGTTGCTTGCCGCTGTTGCAGCCATTGGTGGCGTGGTGAGTGTGTTGCAAGTTGGTTACAATACGCGCCAACCAACAAGATACGCAACATCAAATTGCTGACCACACGCACACACACACACACACACAGACACACGCACAGAAACACACGCACATATATACACAGAGGCAAGTGTTGGCTATGTGCAATGGAGGGAGTAAAAAGTAGGCGTGTGACGTTGTCTGGATGAATGGATATTCAATCGCGACGAGTGTGTGTTACAATTCAAGCGGTTTTAAAATCAACGAATGTGGCTTATTACGCACATACACACACACACACACACACACATACACACACATCACATACACACACACATAAAATACCAAAGATACAGACGCCCGCACAACAAAATAAATGTCAAATTGAAATTGACAAGCGACAGAGGCAAGCAAGAAAGAAAGACAAAAGGAGATAGCGATAGAGATAGAGATAGACAGAGATACATAAAAGCAGTCTGCGCCACATACATACACTCACACACACACACACACACATGTAGCATATAGTCCCCAGTTAATGTCATGGATCTGTGCTTGATCCCAGCTCACTTCTACGCGGTTAATGCACTTTGATACATACAACAATTAGATTGGCCACAGCACAGTGTTCGTTCAATAAAACGAACTACAATTTTTTTTCACATATCAATAAAATCTGATAAAACGAAATGCAAAACATTTTACCATAAAATTGTATATCTTAAGTTGTTATTTAATAGATTATTTAATGCTTTGTACAACAATTTAAAGACTCTGTACCCAATGCAGTTATATAAGAGTACTTTAAGGCAAACAGTTAAAATATGTACCATAAATTGTTGAAATTTGAAATTCTACAAGAAATATAATTAAACTGGATTCACAGAGATTCGAGCAAATTTTAATATTACAATTTTTATAAGAAATTAAATTTTTTTTTAACAGATTTGTTTTGATTATAACAAAAAACTCAATGAATTGAAAGTTTTTTTTAAGTAAAAAAATATTTCCTTTTTTTTATTAACTTAAACTAAATTTACCAGAATAATGACATTCATGTTATTTTTTTTTTTCTAATTTCCTTTTAGTCCTGTTGCTCTTGTGAGCGCTGATTGAGATCAGCTTATGGCTGTTACAACCCTCATTGAGACAACATTTTTTCCTTTGTTTTACTTAAATGGATGAGAGGTGTGAGCAGTATGATGACACTTGGACACCTGGAGGCGCCAGAGATTTTTCATCATAACATAGCCAAGGGGGTGGATGGCTTGAGGGCAATTGCATGCTTTGATCGACCTGGCTAATAAGATTTCAAAGGATATTTATAAACACAAAAGGCGTTGGGCGTGTCAGAAATCAAGTGAAAAATGTAAGCTATCTAACACTTCATGAGCCATGGTATGGGGCATGTGGCATGCAGTAAGTGGTAAGAGACCCATAGCCTATTCGACCGGGCTAATTTTATTAATGTTGCCAATTTCACTCAGGTGAAGCGCCAACTGCGTGTGCTGAATGAAATTGTGGCAAGAGGCACAACGAGGGCACACTGCAGGGTGGCGTTGCTTACGCGAACAATTAAATATGAAATATTTAAGAGCTGCCTGAGTGCTGGGCAAGGGGGTAATTGTGTGGTGGGGTAATCAACAGCGCAACAGCTTGAGGAGAAGCGGGAAAATAAAATGGAAAATGGGAAACATAAATGAGAAAAGGAAATGAGAATGGGAATGGGAGCGGGAACGAGAAAGGGAATGGCAATGGGGACTACAGTGTTCAGTCACTTCAATCGTTCTAAAACTTTGCAGCAAACAAAGGCAACAACCCATGGGCAGAGGGGATGGCAGCGGAACAAGAAAGATGTGTAACTGGAGACTGGCTTCGTTGAGGCTAATTAATAATTTTTAGGCCATTCAGCAAAAAGATTCCAGCAAAAGCAGAGCTTCATGATGCCAAGAGGGTATTTGTTTGGGGCGAAAGGGTATTGTGGCCTCACAGGTGCGTTTTGCCGCTGCGCGTAAACGGTAAACTTTGACTCGAGTTGATTAAGTTGTGTTTAATATAGTTCAAAGTAACTTCACTTGCAATTAATGTCCGACACGAAGGGCTCCTCCACTGGGTATTGGTAAGCACTCATAACACAAGGATACTGCCATGTACAATAAGTACCTGTTCGTGATTAATGATTGTTTCATATTGCAGAAGCCTTTAGTCTTAGTTGAATAAGGATACCCGAAATTTGCCTATTAGTCAATAAAGACATTTTTTGTCAGAAAAAAAGATTATAAATATACAGATAAGATTTGAGATTATTATTTATTAATTTATCATTTATTATCAATTAATATAAGTACTACAGATCACAAAGTCTACCGACAGCTGAGACCACAATCACATGATATGTAGCAGGGGGGGAAATGTAGAGTAGAAGGTTTAAAAATAGTAGTCAAAGGTTCAAGATATAATGTAAGACCTACAAGTTTCAGGTTACAAGAAAGCAAGAGAGTAAAAACAAGGTAACGGTACACTTTATTAGGTACAAGATACAAGTTTCAAGGCTAAAAGCTCAAAGCTCAAGGCTCATTATAGTTGAAGCTATAACGATGTACAAGGTACATTGTGCAAAGTACAGAGTACATGGTACAAACTACACGGTACTTTTGTATGAAATACAAAAGTCGAAATACAAAATACAAATTACATAGTGTAATATACAAGCTACAAGGTATAAGGTACACGGTAAATGATATAAGTTAAAAAGGTAAAGATGTGAGGTACAAGGTACAATATGCAATCTATAAGATACAAGGTACAAAGTACAAGTTTCAATATATATAGTATAGAGTACAAAGTACAATACAAAAGGTACACGGTACACGGCGTAATATGAAAGGTACAAAGTACCGTCTTCAAGGTACAATTTAGAATACCATTTAGGTACAAGTAAGATTCAAAGTTAAAGCTACAGTGTAAAAGTACAATGTGAAAGTTCAAAAGGTTTCAAATACAAGGTTTAGGTTTCAATGTATAAGGTACAAGTTGTTGCGTATGAGGGTCAAGTCACAAAATGCTAAATTTATGCTAGGTACAGGGTACAAGATATGAGATACAAGGTTTAAGATACATTTTATAAAATATAACTTTTAGGGTACAATGTGTTTATACTGTTGTATCTGCACTGTATAAGGTGCAATGGGCAAGATACAACAAATTTAAGGGTACAATGCACGAGGTATATGGTACATGCTAAAGAAAACAGTTGGTACAAAGTACAAGTTACAAGGTAAATAAGCACAATAATCGATTTACTTCATATAACAATCATTTCATACGAAATGTGTTTGCTTTTAATTTATTGACTCATATAAGAAAGTGAATTCAAGGGTCGTATAGGTCGAGTATTTTGATAGGAGTCACTAATATCTTTTTATACGCGGAATTGTAGCTAGGATAAGGTGATTATTGATTTGACGTATGTATTCCTTGTTGATAGCCTCACTTATAATATTTGGAGCCAGACGTTCTATTAGGTTTCTGGGATAACGAAGACGCAACGACAGCTTTCGAACAATATCTTCTATGGTCATCGGCATGCCATAGTCTGCCATCAGATCGTATATAGCATGGAAAATTTCTCGATTCCATTGACGCAGTGCGGAGGCAGAAAATGAAATTCTTCCTCCATTGATGGTAAGTAGCTTACGGTTCACATTCGTTAACTGCCGCCGCGGATAATATGGCTCTACTATATGCGGCTCAGAAGGATCAATAAGATTGACGCCTCCAGGTGGCTGTTTCTCACAGCAACCCTGATGGTTATTAAACATTAATGCACGCTCGTATTGTACTGGAACTTGTTCGGGTTTCACCGGTGGTATTAGAGCCCAAGGTTCTTGATCTTGTTCCTGCATCAAATAATCAAGTATTGGCAAAGCCGGCACCGTCTGTACCGGCGATGGTCTAGCAGATTGTACAAGTGGTTGCCCCAATTGCGGCAATGATTGCATTGGTGGTTGACCCAATGGTGGCACTACTGGTGGCACTATTGGTGGCACTACTGGTGGCACAACTGGTGGCACTACTGGTGGCACTACTGGTGGCACTACTGGTGGCACTACTGGTGGCACTACTGGTGGCACTACTGGTGGCACTACTGGTGGTACTACTGGTGGTACTAATGGGTGCACTAATGGCTGAGCCATTTGCTGAATCAATGGCGAAAGCAATGGCTGAACCAATGGCTGCATCAATGCATGTACCAACGGTGGATAAACTAACGGAGCCGGTTGAAAAACAGGTACCGCCTGTACTAATGGGTGCAAGATAACATTTGGTGGTTGTAGTTGTGGCATCGGATGGACAATACCGTGTGGATACATCATAGGCTTCAGCCACTGTGGTGGCGGTGGATAGTAGCCTGCTTGGTAACCCATTTCCGGCGGGCAGCCCACAGGCGCTGGCGTATGCCCATAAGCCATTGGCGTTAGCTTCGGATAGTATCTAAGATTATCAACAAAATAGTTGTTTGGATTACCTGAAGCCCATTCTTGGTCAATTGTTGGCCATACAAGAGATCGCTGTTGTTGTTCCTGCTGCTGCAGATATTGCTGTTGCTGATATAGCTGCTGCTGATATTGTTGCTCATAATACAGCTGTTCATGCTGCTGCTCATATTGCTGCTGATATAGCTCCTCCTGCTGTTGTTCCGGTTGTCCATCATTAAAATAAAATAGGGACGGCTCTTCAATTTGCTGCCCCAAGTTGTTGCATTCACAATTTGTAAAATCTATACCCTGTGGTAAAAAAGTTTTTGCCATCGGGTTAAGTTTGGATAGTTTTACGCGTCCGTTTACGTAAGCCATTTTTTATTTTATAAATAAAATCTAACGATCCTAACTGTTCAAAACAATATTCAATTCCTATCTACACTAAAATTCTAACAGAAAATATATCCCCAAATTCTGACACAAAAATTTTTTGATCTTTAAAAACCAAAATCAACAGACATAAAGCAATCTATGACAAGGCTATTGACAATTATTCCATTAGCTTCATGATCGATCGAATTCAAAAAAAAGTATATAGCATAAACAGCTTTAAGGTAGTTTAATTAACATTAAGTTAAACATGCCACAGGCATTGCAACAATGCTGCAGTACTCACACATCTCAACACAAAAATAAGGTCATTAATTAAAGTATTTTCCTTGTTGATTAAATATATAAAAAATGCAAAGAGTATTTCAAATAACTGTTTTAAAGTACCAAGAGTTAACTGACAGTTAAACAAATGTTAATAAATATTTATATGTATAAGATAAAGTTTTTATTATGTTATAGATAATGCTGAAAGTTTGCTTAAAGTATTATTATGTTCTATTTTTATTTTTATTATATATTTTCAACAGTTTTCTTAATCAGACAATAGAGCATATGGCCAGAATTTGCTTTAGATTACATAACAGTTATAATAAGAGAGAGAGAGAGAGAGAGAGAGAATATAATGTTAGATAGTATAGATGCATACAATGTTTGTAGTTGTGTGTGAGAGCTGTGGCACAAGTATTCCATAAGAGAATCCAAAGGATAAACAAGTGCAAAATTTGTTGTTTTTGGTGACAGATGCTGAGATGGAAAATTGTCAAGTGAAGATGAGGTTGATGGTGTTTATACATATATATATATATATATATATATGCCAGAGCGACTAATTGGAGGCTGTAGTGGGGAATGTGTGTGTGAGAGAGAGAGAGGGGGAGTAGGATATCTGTATGGAAGATGCGCTGTGGTCCACAATGAAATGCCAACAAAAAGCATATAAATATCCATAAATGCTGAGCACCCAAGATGGGAAACACTTTCCTTCAGTCGCAGGAAGGACTCCAAGCCATTAAATGGGTGAAACCTGGTGCAAAATTGTTGCGGTTGTATTTCTTTTTAGCCAGGGCCTGACAATTATTTACACTCAAAACTTTTCGAGTTGCTAGTTGCAAGTTGCCAGTTAGCAGTTGCCAGTTGCTAGTTCCCAGTTTTCAGTTCCCAGTTGCCAGTTGCACAAATGAAGTTGTTGTTTTGTCCTGACTGAACAGTACTGTACAGCACAGTACAGTTGAGTACGTTATAGTATAGCAGAGAAGAGAAGGGTAATAGTATAGGATGCCAGGACATGCAGTGAACATGTGTAGCTGCTGCCCACCTTGTTAAAGTTGCAAGCTGCAAGTTGCAAGTTGGGTGGCAAGCAAGTTATGGGCTGCGGCTGTACCTAGCGACAATTGTAAAAATTATGCAACTGCTGTTGGATAGCCACAGACGTTGGCAACCCTGGCAGTACGATTGTGCGACTGCCTGACTGCCCACCCGACCGACTGACTGACTGCATCAAGTACTGCCCCAAACTGCCTGTTGTCCTTGCAGACAATTAAGCAGGAACAATGCTAAAGCACAAGCTTTGCAAATGCTCATGCATGCCACAGCGAGTTGCAGTCCCAGTCCCAGTCCAAGTCCAAGTCCCAGATCTAAAACCAGTTCCCCCTTGTTACTTGGCACTCGTGTGCATATCCTGGCAGGATGTGTTAGACCATTGCTTGGGCTTGCCTGAAACGCATTGAAGTTCATTGCCGAAACTTCTTAACCAAAATGAGTGTGTGTGTGTGTGTGTGTGTGTGTGTGTGTGTATTGTAAGGCAAGCAGGAAGCTTCGGTTTAGCCGATTCAAATATGCACCAAGCTTGGAGCATTGCTTCTAGCCAAAGGATGTTGCAAATTACAACTCATAGTATAATTTACTTAATTGCAAACACCCTGTTATTCTGCTATTGAAGCTCTACACTTTACTCCTCTCCACACACACATACACATTCATATATACAAAAGGTACATGGAAAGGATCTTAAACTTAACTCTACACACTTTGGTAAAGTATTAATTACTTTATATTCAAATTCACTGAGGCTCCTTTGGCAGCGAATTCCCGAGCCTTCTGCGTTAATTCACGCTGTTGACTAATAGCCCTCTGTTTATTCCTTGTTTCATAATCATCAATACGGTCAGTTGTTATTAACTTTGAATAATGGTAACGGTCACTTGCTCTATTCCGATTAGCAACTATACAAATACGACGAGATAATTCATGTCCAAAACATGTTCGTCTTTGTGGACCATTGTCATTGGCCACATACGAACGAAGTGCTAGACCTAAAGAACAAAAAAAAAAGAGAATAAAATTATAAAAATAAAACTAATTATAAATTTAAAAGACATAAAGACCAACCAACTATAAAGATCTTAGCCACATTATTAAATGTTTGTTGTTCCTTAAGCATCATACTATCTCTGTAAGCAATCCTGCTTTTCACGAAGATTTGGAATATGCATACATACAATGCTTTATATAAAATCGTAATTCTCTACTTTCAGTTACAATTTGGAAAATATAATTTCGTACTTGAAAACATAAACGTTCTGTGTTGTCGGCATATCATTTAAATTTGATATCAACATTTTTATCGCCTACTATATACAAATTTTTATATTCATATATATATATATATATATATATATATATATATATATATTTATATAAATTAAATTGCAATAATAAACCACATGCACCATTGGCCCCTGTCCACATTGAAATATCAAATCGAATTTACAAACCACATCAGGGACATTCAAATAAATTTACACACTCTATTGATAGACTGCAAACATTGCTATATATATATAAATATATAGATATATATTATTCATACACATAAATTTAATATTTTTAAAAATATTTCTTTTTTATTAAATTTGTTTTATTTTTTATTACAGTATTTTATTTTTTTTTCTATCCTTTATTCAAAGTAGCAGCTGGAGCAAGTTCATTTTTGTACTATTGAAATTCATGAGTGTGGCACATTGTGGTAGTCATGACTATTAGTCTATGATAATGTTGTTGGTCATTATGAAGCTATGTGTATAATGATGCTGATGATAATGATGATGATGATTATAATGTTAATAGGAATGATGACAACATGTGTATCTAACTGCAAACAGTTACGCGGTGGCTGCCGCAGGTGCTGTTGTTATAATAAATTGGCTATTTTGTCTGCAGTTTCTATATGTGTAAGAGTGTGTGTGTGTGTGTGTGTGTGTGTACTGGTATGAGTATCGATGCAGACAGATGCATTCTTTGATATATTCAATTCAATCAATTAAGTTCTTTGTAGAAAAATAGTTATACTATATAACAATTTCTATTTAGTTTCCAATAACGTTTTAATAATAATGGAAGCAGTTGAACCAATTGGATTATAACAAGTAATTTTCATAGCTTTTCTTAAGAATTGAAGGACTTAACCTTACAATATATGTTATATGCAACTAGTGTAAGTTACAACTGTACTCTGCTAAGATTTAGAATACATAATCCAATACTCAAATGCTATACAAAACTTGTATACACAATTGTTTAAGTTAACTATTATATAAAGCAATTATATGAAACTGTTATAAATAGCTGTTATACGCAACTGTTTTTCTTAAAATTATTTAATTTATTCATTATACTATACTGTTATACAGAACTGTTATACTCAACTGTAATACTGATTTTATATATTATATTTATTATATTGAGTGCTATTATATTCTTTTATAGCTAATTAATATTAATCTGGAATATTTCACAGTTATATAAAACTGTTATATACAGCTGTTATAAGTAAGTGTTATAATCATTGAGTTGGTGTTTGCAATTCATCTTAGTTCTTATTAGTCAAACTGTTATACACAACTGCTTGTTCCTTATGATTCCAACTAATTGTTCTATTAACTGTTATACACTATTTGTTATATTCTGATTTCAGTATAGAAATAGAGTGTCGTCTCTTCGATGCCGCAGCTCTTATGTTGCCGGCATCAACATCAACTGTCCATAGGATGGCCATAGTATGGGTTAAGGAGTGAACACTTCGTTATATACAATTATGTACCCACATGCAGTGATTGTCCACTTTGCGGCACTCAAACATTAATATGAACACCCACTTTGGTAAATGTCTGAAATGGCGATTGAACCGCAGCCCACAGAACCGCCCAATAAACAGCAGTTAATTCCACTCGATCCGAGTTTGAACTAAAGCAAATTGACGCTACTCCCTCGATACTTATCCCCCCTCCCCCCTCAGAATACTTGTGAGGTGGAGTACCCAAAGCTTGGTACATTTTCCTGCTTTGGTTATATGCATGGCATGCAAATCGATTGATGTTGATTAGCATAAATTGTCTGGACCGTATTGTGCAATGAATAATTTTGGTTGTGCCGACATAGACTACTACTACTTCTACACACACACACACATAGATGTATATATATATATATAAATATACAGAAGCACACCCTCTATGTGAAGCATTAGGTTGACACTATTGTTGCCGCTGCTGCTACTTTCTGCCATAATGCAATTTTGTTTTGCTTAATTTGATAGGCGTTGTCAGTGGCCAGTTGCTGCGTTGACACTTTGACAATGTTCCCGTTATGGACATGACAGCCCCTCCTCGCTGCTAGTTAGTTATATATAAATGTTCAGTTGTGTGTAGAGCATAATATGATTGCATTAAGTGTGCAACAAAAATTGTTATACAGTCAAAAAGAATATTAGAACAATGTCAAATTTGACTCTGTTGCATGTATGTGTTTAATGAACGAGTGCAAAATGTAATTCTGTTTTGTGCTCAACAGTTCATTAGCAACTGAAAGTTTAACTATCATGGAGCACTGTTTAGATCCTTTTTAATTACAAAAGTAATTACAAAATAGTTTCGAATTACATAAGCACAGCAAATGGCACAAATTTTCTACTATTATCATAATTCTTACACACAAATGTGCTCAACTTGAAACTTGCATAAGAACATGTTATTTGAAGACAAAGAAAATTGCACCACAAACATGTTATATTTACTAAGACTTTCATCAAATTCATAAAAAAATCTGTCTCTTAAATAATGGGCTTAAAGTAAAGGTGTTTTCCATTGAGATATACATATATATCGGTTGTATGATATATAGAATATCTGCAACTTTTATTTATGTGTAAGATCATAAACCAATTATAAGGCTATGTAGAATAATTTTATATGATATTCAAAGCATATTCTCATATATACAACACTTTTTCCCACTTATTTTTGTTGATATATAAAATGAATGCAAAGTGTTATACTATTACACACAATTTTGTGAATTTATATTTTTGTGTATTGCCTCAGACCATCTATTTTTAAAGTTATACACAAGCAAACTGTTAAAGCCATACAGCCTTTATCTTTGATATGGGTTAGTATATAAAAATATGTGTTATACAATAACCGTTAGAAACTGGTATAAAAAACTAGTCTTAGTTGGAATAAAGTTTTTTTTTGGAGAAATTTAAGTATAATTTTTATAAATTGTTCTAATTTTTTGGCATCTTTAAAAAGCAAAACTTTCTCTATGCCATGTGAATACATACACACACACACACACACATACACACAAAGAGATATACAGAAGACACAAGCTAAACATCAATAGCAATCACGCCCCATGGCGAAATCTTATAAACCTGATATCATTTTCATTATGTTTTGCACTTGCACAGCTTAGACTAATGTATGCCAGACGGTGGATGTGGCAGTGATGATGCTGCGTCTACTGCTACTGCTGCTGTTGCTGTTGCTGTTGCTGTTGCTGTTACTGTTGCCACCTCCTGTTGTGCCCCAAATTATAGGCAATAGAAAATGAAATCTTTTTCTTGGGCACGCGATACGCATTACACACATGTGTGGCGTGCTAATCTGGCCGCCAATAACTGCAAATTAGATTAGTAACGCCTAGAGAGGGTGTTCTAGTAACAACAACAACAACAACAACAGCAACAACAAACAACTAGAATCACAACAGTAATAGCAAGAATATTTGACCACAGTGCTAGCCATCCACTAGAAATATATTTGAGCGAAGAAAAATAAGTAAAAGGAAAAACAGAAAGAGAAAGAAAGAAAGAAACACGCAACTTTCTTTTAGCCAGAAATCGCGTGATACGTTGATAAATCTGATGAACAAATCGACACTCAAACTGCAATCCCCCAGATAGCTATATATATACTATACGAGTCCTTGGCCATTCAATGTGAATGAATGCCAAGAAGGAAGAAACAAACTTCATACATGCACAATATGTATACAACAGAAAATGTTGGAAACTTTTTCGCTTTTAGCTCCAAAGGATATTTTTCGTATTATTATTATTATTGTTATTATTATTATTTTGTGCGTCAGCTTTACATTCAATTCGTAAACTAATGCCAGTGGCGTCCATTTCTTCATTAGATAGGGGGGGGGATAAGAAATGCTCTCTGTCACATACTTCAAACTATATAAATCCTCTTTATATATAAATATATATTTCTAAAGCAAAAGTCCTCAAGTAGAAAGAAACAAAAGGCAATTAGAAATATAACGACAAATCGATACGCAAAATGTTGTTTATTATCAGCTCATACTTTTTGCGTGTCTATGTGGCATGCAAAGGTAGTATATGGTAGTATATGGCATGTGGCATAAACCAAGTTTAGGTTTAAGGCTCTATAATGCAACAAATTTATCTGTCAGCTAAATCTCTTACCCCTTCTTGACGCTTTACTATACCCGCCACTGCAAAACACAAGTGAACGTCATAACATCCGCCGTGCCAGTGATAGGACATTAAAAAGGCTGATGCTAGCGTCGCCGTTGCTGTTGCTGTTGTCGTTGCTGCTGGCGTCGCCAAAGCGTCGCCATTGTATATAATACCAAAGTCTGGGCTATACGTCAGTTATTGACCAGATAAAATAGAAGTACGGACACTTATACGCTTCACTGGTAACGGAAAAAGGAATGGCTTACGTTATGAGACTGTAACGGAGACTAAGATGAACCGGAGAACTGAGTACTGTGAATGGAGAATGGAGAATGGAGCATGGAGAACTGAGAACTGAGAACTGAAAGCTGAGCACTGGACACGTTTGCTGCTAAACGTAAAATAAATTATATTTCATGCGTATATCATGGGCAATGTGTGCTCGATGCTGCTTGCTTGATTGCAAGCCATAATTCTTAGCCCACTGGCGTTAGAGTTAGTGGCTGGTGGGGTGTGGTGGGGCTGGGGGTAAAAGTCGCCGTAAAAGTTTTGGTTAATTGCGAGGGCGTAAGGCGTAAGGTGGTCTGGTATACATGAGCAACGTATTAGAGTTTGACGCAAGATAGCAGTGGCAACTTTGAGCTGGTTTTAATTGTTACTATACACATTTGGAGCTTAGCCTAATCACTTGCGCCAGATTAGTCAAAGTTGCTGGTGATGTGGCGCTTATGTATGACTCTGTGTGATATATATATATATATATATATATATATATATACGGGATGGGAGACAAGTTGTTGGTTTTGGTTGAAGTGCTGAAATGTGTTGCGTTGCTCCAACAGTGTCAGTCATAATTAAACAGACCAACGGGAATGCGCGTAGCCAAAATAATATCAAAGAAATTAAAACGAAAATGAAAACGAAAATGGAAATGGAAATTAAACAAAAGTTTTGCCCAGTCAGCGTTGAAGCTGCGTAAAAGTTGGTAATCAACTCCGACAGCTGCTTAAATGAAAACGGAGTCTGTGTCCCATGTACGAGGTACAGGTTCAAGTCCAGTTTCAGCCATTTGGCTGAGAGTTACAAGCAGACCAAAATGGAGCACTTACATAACTTGACAGTGGGTTAAAACCATCAGTTCAACTCGTATGCATAACACTAGAATTGCTTTTAATTTGCATAAAATTCTTTGATATTTAAATGTAATTATTCGCTAAGTATTTAAGTAACACTATAACAGTATATATAAATACACGTTTCAGGCATGTTTTGAACCACTGTGAAATGCAATAAATTGTGCATTGTAGCTGTACTTCGACTTTCATTTCCATTTAAGTGTGTGTGTGTGTGTGTGTGTGTGTGTGTGTGTGTGTGTGTGTGTGTGTGTGTGTGTGTGTGTGTGTGTGTGTGTGTGTGTGTGTGTGTGTGTGTGTGTGTGTGTGTGTGTGTGTGTGTGTGTGTGTGTGTGTGTGTGTGTGTGTGTGTGTGTGTGTGTGTGTGTGTGTGTGTGTGTGTGTGTGTGTGTGTGTGTGTGTGTGTGTGTGTGTGTGTGTGTGTGTGTGTGTGTGTGTGTGTGTGTGTGTGTGTGTGTGTGTGTGTGTGTGTG
>JBAMBS010001156.1:27500-47231 GCA_037044455.1 Zygothrica quintamaculata | reverse complement strand
AAATAATATGCCAAAAACCTAAAGCTGAACTGAGCCTAGTACGGTGACCTCCATATGGGTATAGACTGTTAAATATTTTGCACTAAGAAATCAATTATCCAATCGTCACTCCAATTAGCATAAGTCTCACAAGCTGATTGCATAAGTTCTATTTTTTCTACCATATTCTTACTACTTAACGTTTCCTATCTATATAACTGGAGATCAAAGGGAAATCAATTAAAACGCTGCAAACAGAGAAAAGTTCTTAATTGAAAAACTTTCAAATGTGCTTAATTGAAAAACAATTAACAAAAAAAATCATTTTAAATCATCAAACCGACTAAGAGTCAGTCAGTATAATAAGGGATAAACAGTTTATAAGATTATCTACATTACATAACATAAGTTATATTTATACAGAGTACATATATTATATCCATAACATTATATAAGATATATATATATACATATATTATATCCAAAGCGCAAATTTTAAAATATTTTTTTATAGAAAATTTTATTGTATTTTTGTTTTTTTAACTTTTTCTAAGGGTTTTACCATAATTTATATTATATAATTATATATTTTCATTTACTATAATTATAATACTTTTAACAATATTTGTTGCCTGAAGAAGAGAATATATGACATAAAGAAAAAGAATTGATAAATCCCAGGAACAGAATTTTATTTATAATATTTTTATGATTTTGATTGGCATACAGATATATAATCAACATTACAGTTGTATATAAGTATATATTGTTGTAGCTGTTATTGTTCTGTATATTCTGATGTTGACAGTTCTATTTTCCACTGTTTAATGTGTCAGCTGTTGTGCGTGTGTGTGTGAGTGTGTATGTTGTATGCAATTTTTTGCAACTGTCAAAATTTACAAAGGGACGCTTTGAGGCATGCACCTCCGCATACCGCGTACCGTTGTATGGCCATCTAAAGGTAAAATTGAAACTGAAATTAAAAATGAAGAAGAAGAAGTGGCCGCAATTTACTTATGAATGCATGGGAGCGTGTGTATGTATGTGTGTGTGTGTCTGTTTGTGTGTGTGTACCTGTATATGCATGTAAAGGCATCATGCAGCTGTAACATACATGCACTCACACACATACAGTTGCGTTAGATTACATTGCGGCAGCTGTGCAAATGGCAAAGTTCAGGCGAGAGCCCTATAAAGCGAACAGAAACATACAGCGAGAAAAATGAAGAGAGATTGGGTGAAATTGCAGGAGAGAGAGAGAGAGAGAGAGAGTAAAACAGAAAGAAGAGAGAGAAGAGTTAGTTTCAGAGAAACCGCGCACAAAGCTGCGTAATATCAATGTTCTACTGAGACCTGACAGGTGCTCACCAACACACATTAAGGAACACAAACACACACACACACACACACACACACACACATAGATACAGAAACTCACACTAGTACATAGACTCGCTGGCCGTAAATCAATCGGATTTTAAGACAGGCCCCATTTAACCAAACAATCAGTGGAAAGCTCAATGCAAAGCCGCCGCCTGGCAACCAAATAAAATCAGAAAAAAAATTTGACTTAAGGTCCTTTCGTATATACCGTCATTAAATTAAGTTTGTTAATTACATATTATATATTCTGTTCTCTGTAGACACTGTAAGAAAATACATAAACATTAAAAAGTAAATAATTAAAGAAACCTTTTCAGCATTATTTTCATTATTTTTTAGTCTTTAAAGGATGAAATTAGAAAAATTTTAAATATTTTCAACTTGAAGACAATATCATGAATTTTATATCAGACACAAAGAGAGTTAATTTTACATAATTATTTTACAGTCAACGCAGGTTTAAATACTTAAAGGAATCCACAAAAGTTATCGTACAAATATTGCTTTTTACTTTGTGACTTAAGTTTGATTTTAACTTAAATTCAGTACATTCAATTATTAAATTTTATTTTCAATTGAATCACTTTCAAAATTTGATTGGAACAGCTGCTTTTTCTTGTTAGCTAACTAGAATTGTACAAGCTTATAGTTTTGTCCTTTCGAGCTTAGCCTAGTCACACAAATATATCCTTTCGCATAAGTCTTTTTTCGAGTAGGAAATGCCATTGCGACCACTGAAACCAGAGCAACCAGCTCGTTAAGTGCAGAAACGCACACTCAAGCAAACACACAAGCACATACATATAAACTTGAGCAACAATAAGAAAATTCAAAATAAAAAGCACAGCCAACTGCAATAAAACCTCCTCCTCCTACCCCGCAACCATCAACCCAGCCTTACCGCATACATTCCTTGGATAAGCCCTCCGCAACCACAACGAACTGAAAACCCTTGAAGTTTTTTTTTCCTGCTGTTCGAGTGTTGCCATGCTGACTAGCTTTTTATTTAACTGCCTACGTAACGTAAGTAAATTACGTAAAATACGTTACAAGAAAACATTTCCGTCTTTTTAAATTAAACGCCGCAATTGACATGGGAACCGAGCATCTTTAATTGCTATCTCAATCATCAGCGAGAAACGCATAACAATTAAACCAAACTCAACTAGAGATAATTATTAAAACTTAATTATAATCTAAGTATTTTAATGAAATCTCTTCTAAATGTTTCGGAATATATTTAAAAATAGAAAAAAAAAACATTTATCTATCGTATACATATATATATATATATATGGCCATGGGCCTGTGCCAGGATGTAGAGGGCGGGTGCATGGCTAATAGCTTTCTTGGGTAGAAATGATGAGCGCGCATGCGCCATAAAGTATTTGCAATACTTTGCCAACTAATTGACCATGACAAGAATTTCTATATTCAACTATTTTTATATTTTTAAAAGGTTAAAAGTTTATAATAATAAACACCTATAATTAACAATAATTTGATATGACATTAAAGTTAAGCTAAGAAAACTTTATAAATTTCTCAACATAATAATTAACATTGATTTTAGTTCATAAGCTTATTATTTGATCTGTTTATTTTATGAAGCCATACACATATATATACGTATATATTTTTCTGTCATGTATTTCCATTTGTCTATATGCATCTTGCATTTACTTTCCCACGTTGCAAATTCTCAGAGTTGAGCAGTTGATTAATGGTTTTTCAGCTGATTAAAATGGCAATGCGAATTTCAATTTATTTTTTTGTTGCCTTCATAAAAAATATTCATTAGTTTGCTAAATTTTAAATTTGTCTTTAAATTTAAAAAAAAGTTTTTTTTGAATCCAGCCAATAATAGTCTATGTTATCTAAGAGAAGAGTAATATTCCAGGAAGAGAACCCAAAGGAAGCTGTAACTCAGCGAGCTTTCAATCACTCTTAATTACAAAATAAAAAAAAGAACAAAAAGGTTAAAATGACAAACCCGTGAACCGAGGTTTCTGTTCATACAGCCGGAGTATAGTGCGGGAATTGTGTGTTACACACACTTTGTCCCGTGCAACGCTTCTTGCAACTAGAGTGGCAGGAAAATGTCAAATGTCATGCATTGTATAATCTGCGTATGAAACAGTACTCGTATAGAGACAAAAGGTGTTGTAGTTGTACACAGACATGCACACACTTATACATAGACAGGGCATAGCTGCCAATTAGACAAGTAACAAGCCAATTTTACCTTTGGGTACCATAGCAACTTATCTTCCAGATGCAAGTTTAAATGTTAGAAATAAGAAAAGGAACAAAGCAATTAAAAGCGATAAAATCTGACAGCATTTTGTTCCTAGTTAAGACATTGTCTTAACTAATTTATAAATAAATAAAATTATGCAACTCTGTCAGTAATAAGAAATTATGTATAATACTTCAGAAAATAAATTTATCAACACAATTTTTATATTATTCCTACATTTTTACTTAAATTATATAACTGACTTATATATTTTTTACTATATTTCTTTACAGGTAAAATTTTACTTTTTTATATTATATTTTACGCGGCGTTAACCGGATTCTTTGCTGCCATATTTGCGGTGTTTTATCAAACATTGGAAACTGATAAGCCCAAATGGATGCTTGAGAATGGATTGATTGGCAATAATCCAGGTAAACAAATGTTTGACAGCTATAAAGCTAATTCAAATCTTTATCTATTTCACATAAATATAAATATATAATAAATAATTCTGATTCGAATCAATTTGTTTTATTCCTTTTAGGTCTTGGCTTTCGACCAATGCCCCCAGAGGCGAATGTTGAGAGCACTTTAGTTTGGTATGAATCATCGAAGAAAGATAATTATAAGTATTGGGTTGATGAAACTGCACGATTTCTGAAATGTAAGTAATACTTTTAATTCTATAATTTTGATGAAGAAGCAAGCAATTCAATTGTTTTTATACATATATTTTTTAAAAAATATTTTTCATTAATTGTATTTTGTTATTATAAAAATAAAAATATTTTTAATCTAATTTTTGAACTTACATTTTTGATTTTTGTAACTGAAAAAATAACAAAGATCACAGTAAGTGAAATCTTGATTTTGTTTTAAAAAGGGAAATTTATTGCTACTAATGTAATTTGCTAGCCATTTAAATTATACTTTGCTAGGGTATCCATCAATTATATTTAAATTTATTTTCTAATAAATTTACATTTCTTTAGCTTACGACGATCTGCCCAAACTTAATCAAGTTAACTGCTCATTTGAACACCTGCCACCAGAGGGCAAAGTCTGCGGCATTGAAGTCAAAAGTTTTGCTCCTTGCACTCTTGATAATAACTTTGGTTATCATGTGGCCAGACCCTGCATATTCCTCAAGCTGAATAAGGTGAACTGATAGTTGTAAATAAGAGAAATATATATATAAAACAAATTCTGTGTATTTAGATTTATAACTGGGAACCACAAATTTACAACGACTCCAAAAATTTGCCCACTCATATGCCTGAAGAGTTGAAGCAGCATATAAAGGAAAAGCAAAGCCTGCGGCCAAATGACGTAATAATACTATAAAAGTCATATTTTTTATACATATAAAATAATTTATACATTTTTATATAGACTTCCGTTGTTTGGGTATCTTGTGAGGGTGAAAATCCTGCCGATGTTGAGAACATTAAGGCACGTGATTATTATCCTCGCATGGGTTTCCCCAAATACTATTTCCCCTTTAAGAACATTGAGGGCTATATACCACCAATCGTTGCTGTTCAGTTTACTGTTGAAAGTAAGTAACTTATATATAATAAATAAATTTTAATTTATGTTCTATTTTACAAATAATTTAACAAAGTTCTATACCGCATACATTCAACTGATTGTACAGTTTATTCATCGCATACTACTTCAACGTTTATATAAAAAGAAGAAATGTAATGAAATGAATAAAAATCTAAATAGATTGATAAAATAAAGAAAAGTCACGTTTAAGTAAAACCGTGTCGATACACACACAAAAGTAGCAGCAAGCAAAGGAAACAAAAAACCAAAAACCAAAAAAAAAAAAACAAAAAACAAAACAAAAAACAAGCTAAAGTAATAATAATGCAAAATAAATACAGCAACAACCAAAGAAAATTAAAAACAAAGAGCTACGAAAACAAAATAAAAAACCAAAAAAAAAATGACTAAAACTAGCGCTAAAAGCTAAAACTACCCAACGCTATCAGAACGCCCCACACCCAACACCCACACACAATAAAATTAAAAGAAGTAAAAACAAAACAAAAACGGAAGAGACAAAAACTTAATTTGTTAGGAGAATTTTATTTAGTTAACAATTTAGGCAAAACAAAAAAAAAATAAAAATAAATGTTTAAAATTGGCAAGTCACATTATTTAGCGCAAATATAATATAATATAACTGAATAAATTAATTAAATAAATTGTTGTTCTTACTTTTGATTTTTGGTGTAATTTAATAAAGATGTAAACGACAAACAGCGCAGCGAACAAAATAAAAAAATTACTAAAAAAGTATTCAGATATATAATGAATGAAAAAAGCAGCAACTGTTAATTCAATGGGAAAATGTGTTAAAAAAAAATATTAAATGGAGGAAAACTATTATTTATATTTCTAAATTGAAATAAAGAATTATATATATTAAAAAAAAGAATAAGAAAAATAGAAAAACTTTAAAATTGGAAGCAAATATATAAACGCATATGTATACATACTTATACATACATAATTACATACACATTTCGATACACACGGAAAATAAACAACAAAAAAGAAAACCTGTATAATTTGTTTAAATTAAATACAAAATTTAAACCGTTGGCATTAATTACATAACCAGCAACAACAAACATAAAAAGAAAATATAAAAAAAAAATAATTAAAATGTGTTTACCTACAAATGTCAAACGATACCAAAACAAAACACCTGCCACATTTGCTTTATGAGCCATATATACTCATAATACATATACCCATATATTCAGAACAAAATCTGACTTAACTGGATACAGGAGCAGCGGCACCAATTTTATTTTTAAGCTGCAGAAATATTTCTTGAAACTTTTAAATAAAGGATGTTAAGGAAAGGATTTTTTATTTAAATTTTTTAGAAAAAATTTAAGAATTTTTAACATTTTTATGGTTGCCTTTGCTGTTTACGTAGTTGTCTGTTTTCCACACAAAAGAGTTTTCTATATTAATTTTTTTATTTTTTTTTTTTCATACACTTTGTGTAAAAAAATGGCAGTTTATACATATATACTTGTTAAATATATTTCTCAAGTGTGTTCTAGTTGTTGCCGCATGCCAAAATGGTGTAAGGAATGCAAAATGTTGAATCCGTAAGCCCTTGGTGCTAATAATTCAATTTGCCGACACCTTTTAATAAATTATTATTTTTTAATTCTATAGCCAATTTTTCTAGTTGAAGTGCTAGAGGGTCTAACATATACTTGGCAGTTTTTTATACAAACACATATACATTTATATATATATATATATATATATATATATATTTTATATATATATATATATACATATACATATATATTATCGCTTTTGTTACCCTACATAAACTACTATGATTTATCGGCGGTTTTGGGAACACACTTTGCCCGGTCAAAATTTAAATTAAAATAAAACAATATAAAAATAAATTTTTTGTTTTAAACTTCAAGTTAAATTTTGTGCGCTTTAATTTGATTTAAATAAAAATTATATAAAATAATTTGCTGATTAGCTGAAGTGATAAAAAGTATTCCTTAAGTTTTACGACTGCCCTTGACTGCATCAATAAATTGGGTTATCTCACAACAATTGTTTAAATATATTTTGTTATATGCAAACTGCAGCATTTTATTATACTACTTAACTAATAGCTTAAGATTTTTTTAATTTATATATTGATCATCAATTTATAGGAAAACATGCACACTATATAATTTAAAAATAAACATAAAAACTTTTCTTCTTTAATTTTTAACTAAAATTTACTTTGCAAAAAACATTGCTAAAATGTTAAAAATAATTTCTATGACTTTTTTTTTTTTAATTTACTGAAAAATTGTAAGAAAACCACTACAAATTATTATAATGTTTGTTCTAAAGCTTCAGAAACTTTCGTTTTCTGACACAGCAGAGCATTAAAAATATTTAAAACTGAATTCTTTCATAATGTATTTTTGTGGTTGTTATTAGTACTTATTGATTCAATTAATAAAATTATTTACCTTTTATAATAAATTATTTCCATAATATATAAACATATATATGTACACACATATATATATACATATATATATATATATATATATATATATGTATATATTAAGTATAACATTTTCCATTAAACTATTATTTAGCGTTTTTGCTTTATCTGTAGCAAAACTTTATAACATTTAATGTTTTTTTTTTATCATAATTCTTTTTTCATTCATTTTTTTATCCGCAACTTACGTCTTAGACTAGCACTAGTTAAGTGGATGGTAAAAGGGGATTAGTTATAAAGCTTGGTATGCCATTTAAGAGATTTAGCTTTTTTATTTGATTTTATATATATATATTTTTTTTTGTATTTTTTTTTGTTGTTTTATTTAAAGTTTTATTTATTTATTTATTTATATATATATTTATGGGGTGGGGGAGGTCTCAAGTTAACTAGAAAGTTTTAAGTTTGTTGAGGCCTCTATATGAACATAACATAAGAATAAGCATTACAGACACATATCAAATATTAGTTACCTAAGATTGAATACGACAGTTATATGCAGAATTCCTTTTAAGTTTACTTTTGGATCAATGTTAGCCATGTTCTGTTAACCGCAGCTAACCGTTTGCTTTGTCATAATGGACCACCCCTTGGGTTCTGGTACTACGGGTAATATTTCTACGATGGCTGTTGAAAATGTTATATGTATCGTAATGGTAGGGTTCTTAATTAGTTAAATTAATTTGTTGTGTTTTGTTTTTGGTTTTATTTTATTATTATTAATCTTTCATTTGGGATTCATTGTATACATAATATATTTTAATTTTATATACGTTTTTTACTTTTTATTGTAACCAGTTACTCTGTACTTTACTTTCAGCTATTTTTTATCTGTTTGCCTCAACTTTTATTATTATATTATTTTTGTATCTTGTAAATTTGCGTTTATTATGCAATTTTCACTTAATGATCTGGTTTGAGTTTATTTTTTATTTATTTTTTCTTTATAAGTGAAGATTATTCATTTTATTTTAAATGTGTTTTTCTTATCTCTTTTATTATTAATTATAATGCCATTCATTAGTTTTGTGGTTTGGTTTTTTTTATTTTTGCTGCGCCTTTTTCTTGCTTTCCTATTCACTTTTTGTTTTTATTTTAATTGTATTTTAAAAACTACATCTATTATTATTTTAATTTTTTTTTTATTTTTTGCTTTTATTTTTGTTTTAGAAATTTGTAGGTAAACACATTTTAATTATTTTTTTTTTATATTTTCTTTTTATGTTTGTTGTTGCTGGTTATGTAATTAATGCCAACGGTTTAAATTTTGTATTTAATTTAAACAAATTATACAGGTTTTCTTTTTTGTTGTTTATTTTCCGTGTGTATCGAAATGTGTATGTAATTATGTATGTATAAGTATGTATACATATGCGTTTATATATTTGCTTCCAATTTTAAAGTTTTTCTATTTTTCTTATTCTTTTTTTTAATATATATAATTCTTTATTTCAATTTAGAAATATAAATAATAGTTTTCCTCCATTTAATATTTTTTTTTAACACATTTTCCCATTGAATTAACAGTTGCTGCTTTTTTCATTCATTATATATCTGAATACTTTTTTAGTAATTTTTTTATTTTGTTCGCTGCGCTGTTTGTCGTTTACATCTTTATTAAATTACACCAAAAATCAAAAGTAAGAACAACAATTTATTTAATTAATTTATTCAGTTATATTATATTATATTTGCGCTAAATAATGTGACTTGCCAATTTTTAAACATTTATTTTTATTTTTTTTTTGTTTTGCCTAAATTGTTAACTAAATAAAATTCTCCTAACAAATTAAGTTTTTGTCTCTTCCGTTTTTGTTTTGTTTTTACTTCTTTTAATTTTATTGTGTGTGGGTGTTGGGTGTGGGGCGTTCTGATAGCGTTGGGTAGTTTTAGCTTTTAGCGCTAGTTTTAGTCATTTTTTTTTTGGTTTTTTATTTTGTTTTCGTAGCTCTTTGTTTTTAATTTTCTTTGGTTGTTGCTGTATTTATTTTGCATTATTATTACTTTAGCTTGTTTTTTGTTTTTTTTTTGTTTTTTTTTTTTTGGTTTTTGGTTTTTTGTTTCCTTTGCTTGCTGCTACTTTTGTGTGTGTATCGACACGGTTTTACTTAAACGTGACTTTTCTTTATTTTATCAATCTATTTAGATTTTTATTCATTTCATTACATTTCTTCTTTTTATATATGTCATCAACCCTTGGTTTATACTGCTGTTATTGTATCTACCTGTTCTTTCTCTTTTTCTCTCCACTCTCTCTCTCTCTTCTACTATCTCTTTCCATTTCTCTCTGTTGCTGATCTTGTAGCTTCAAGCCATTTACTTGTATGATACTGTTCCATTGCGTTTCTTAGTCGACCATTAACTCAAAGTGGACGGATCCTCTCCTATCCGAACGATCATGAATGATGTTGTGAGCCCAGGCTTTGCATTCAATATTGATCAAGACGCCGGCTAATAAATAAAAGTTTTTAAGAAATTTATTTTTATTTTACATTTTATAATATAATAGAATTATAAAATATCTGTAAAAGACTTTAACAATCCCTGAAATTTAAGCATATCTAAATAAATTTAGCATCAGTTGACTTATTTGAAAGTTGTTCTATAAATACTTAATTAAACATGGCTTCTACTCTCGTTCACCTCCTCTAATTTCTTTGGGCAATCCACAATGAAACTCATTATTATTATAGTTATGAATTCTGGCGTAAAATTAGGCTGTTAGACGATTTGTCTTTGTCATATGAGCTCATACTTTACAGGTATTCAGGTCGTTTACATTTCTTTTGTTAAAAGGATTAATAAAGTTTGTAGTAGGGATGTCGCGGATGAGCAGTAGGAGGAGTTTGTTTTGTTCTTAGAATGCTTTTTAACCCAAGTAGAGCATAAAACTCTCATGCCTAACAGATTATGAATTGTACAATCAGTTGAATGTATGCGGTATAGAACTTTGTTAAATTATTTGTAAAATAGAACATAAATTAAAATTTATTTATTATATATAAGTTACTTACTTTCAACAGTAAACTGAACAGCAACGATTGGTGGTATATAGCCCTCAATGTTCTTAAAGGGGAAATAGTATTTGGGGAAACCCATGCGAGGATAATAATCACGTGCCTTAATGTTCTCAACATCGGCAGGATTTTCACCCTCACAAGATACCCAAACAACGGAAGTCTATATAAAAATGTATAAATTATTTTATATGTATAAAAAATATGACTTTTATAGTATTATTACGTCATTTGGCCGCAGGCTTTGCTTTTCCTTTATATGCTGCTTCAACTCTTCAGGCATATGAGTGGGCAAATTTTTGGAGTCGTTGTAAATTTGTGGTTCCCAGTTATAAATCTAAATACACAGAATTTGTTTTATATATATATTTCTCTTATTTACAACTATCAGTTCACCTTATTCAGCTTGAGGAATATGCAGGGTCTGGCCACATGATAACCAAAGTTATTATCAAGAGTGCAAGGAGCAAAACTTTTGACTTCAATGCCGCAGACTTTGCCCTCTGGTGGCAGGTGTTCAAATGAGCAGTTAACTTGATTAAGTTTGGGCAGATCGTCGTAAGCTAAAGAAATGTAAATTTATTAGAAAATAAATTTAAATATAATTGATGGATACCCTAGCAAAGTATAATTTAAATGGCTAGCAAATTACATTAGTAGCAATAAATTTCCCTTTTTAAAACAAAATCAAGATTTCACTTACTGTGATCTTTGTTATTTTTTCAGTTACAAAAATCAAAAATGTAAGTTCAAAAATTAGATTAAAAATATTTTTATTTTTATAATAACAAAATACAATTAATGAAAAATATTTTTTAAAAAATATATGTATAAAAACAATTGAATTGCTTGCTTCTTCATCAAAATTATAGAATTAAAAGTATTACTTACATTTCAGAAATCGTGCAGTTTCATCAACCCAATACTTATAATTATCTTTCTTCGATGATTCATACCAAACTAAAGTGCTCTCAACATTCGCCTCTGGGGGCATTGGTCGAAAGCCAAGACCTAAAAGGAATAAAACAAATTGATTCGAATCAGAATTATTTATTATATATTTATATTTATGTGAAATAGATAAAGATTTGAATTAGCTTTATAGCTGTCAAACATTTGTTTACCTGGATTATTGCCAATCAATCCATTCTCAAGCATCCATTTGGGCTTATCAGTTTCCAATGTTTGATAAAACACCGCAAATATGGCAGCAAAGAATCCGGTTAACGCCGCGTAAAATATAATATAAAAAAGTAAAATTTTACCTGTAAAGAAATATAGTAAAAAATATATAAGTCAGTTATATAATTTAAGTAAAAATGTAGGAATAATATAAAAATTGTGTTGATAAATTTATTTTCTGAAGTATTATACATAATTTCTTATTACTGACAGAGTTGCATAATTTTATTTATTTATAAATTAGTTAAGACAATGTCTTAACTAGGAACAAAATGCTGTCAGATTTTATCGCTTTTAATTGCTTTGTTCCTTTTCTTATTTCTAACATTTAAACTTGCATCTGGAAGATAAGTTGCTATGGTACCCAAAGGTAAAATTGGCTTGTTACTTGTCTAATTGGCAGCTATGCCCTGTCTATGTATAAGTGTGTGCATGTCTGTGTACAACTACAACACCTTTTGTCTCTATACGAGTACTGTTTCATACGCAGATTATACAATGCATGACATTTGACATTTTCCTGCCACTCTAGTTGCAAGAAGCGTTGCACGGGACAAAGTGTGTGTAACACACAATTCCCGCACTATACTCCGGCTGTATGAACAGAAACCTCGGTTCACGGGTTTGTCATTTTAACCTTTTTGTTCTTTTTTTTATTTTGTAATTAAGAGTGATTGAAAGCTCGCTGAGTTACAGCTTCCTTTGGGTTCTCTTCCTGGAATATTACTCTTCTCTTAGATAACATAGACTATTATTGGCTGGATTCAAAAAAAACTTTTTTTTAAATTTAAAGACAAATTTAAAATTTAGCAAACTAATGAATATTTTTTATGAAGGCAACAAAAAAATAAATTGAAATTCGCATTGCCATTTTAATCAGCTGAAAAACCATTAATCAACTGCTCGACTCTGAGAATTTGCAACGTGGGAAAGTAAATGCAAGATGCATATAGACAAATGGAAATACATGACAGAAAAATATATACGTATATATATGTGTATGGCTTCATAAAATAAACAGATCAAATAATAAGCTTATGAACTAAAATCAATGTTAATTATTATGTTGAGAAATTTATAAAGTTTTCTTAGCTTAACTTTAATGTCATATCAAATTATTGTTAATTATAGGTGTTTATTATTATAAACTTTTAACCTTTTAAAAATATAAAAATAGTTGAATATAGAAATTCTTGTCATGGTCAATTAGTTGGCAAAGTATTGCAAATACTTTATGGCGCATGCGCGCTCATCATTTCTACCCAAGAAAGCTATTAGCCATGCACCCGCCCTCTACATCCTGGCACAGGCCCATGGCCATATATATATATATATATGTATACGATAGATAAATGTTTTTTTTTTCTATTTTTAAATATATTCCGAAACATTTAGAAGAGATTTCATTAAAATACTTAGATTATAATTAAGTTTTAATAATTATCTCTAGTTGAGTTTGGTTTAATTGTTATGCGTTTCTCGCTGATGATTGAGATAGCAATTAAAGATGCTCGGTTCCCATGTCAATTGCGGCGTTTAATTTAAAAAGACGGAAATGTTTTCTTGTAACGTATTTTACGTAATTTACTTACGTTACGTAGGCAGTTAAATAAAAAGCTAGTCAGCATGGCAACACTCGAACAGCAGGAAAAAAAAACTTCAAGGGTTTTCAGTTCGTTGTGGTTGCGGAGGGCTTATCCAAGGAATGTATGCGGTAAGGCTGGGTTGATGGTTGCGGGGTAGGAGGAGGAGGTTTTATTGCAGTTGGCTGTGCTTTTTATTTTGAATTTTCTTATTGTTGCTCAAGTTTATATGTATGTGCTTGTGTGTTTGCTTGAGTGTGCGTTTCTGCACTTAACGAGCTGGTTGCTCTGGTTTCAGTGGTCGCAATGGCATTTCCTACTCGAAAAAAGACTTATGCGAAAGGATATATTTGTGTGACTAGGCTAAGCTCGAAAGGACAAAACTATAAGCTTGTACAATTCTAGTTAGCTAACAAGAAAAAGCAGCTGTTCCAATCAAATTTTGAAAGTGATTCAATTGAAAATAAAATTTAATAATTGAATGTACTGAATTTAAGTTAAAATCAAACTTAAGTCACAAAGTAAAAAGCAATATTTGTACGATAACTTTTGTGGATTCCTTTAAGTATTTAAACCTGCGTTGACTGTAAAATAATTATGTAAAATTAACTCTCTTTGTGTCTGATATAAAATTCATGATATTGTCTTCAAGTTGAAAATATTTAAAATTTTTCTAATTTCATCCTTTAAAGACTAAAAAATAATGAAAATAATGCTGAAAAGGTTTCTTTAATTATTTACTTTTTAATGTTTATGTATTTTCTTACAGTGTCTACAGAGAACAGAATATATAATATGTAATTAACAAACTTAATTTAATGACGGTATATACGAAAGGACCTTAAGTCAAATTTTTTTTCTGATTTTATTTGGTTGCCAGGCGGCGGCTTTGCATTGAGCTTTCCACTGATTGTTTGGTTAAATGGGGCCTGTCTTAAAATCCGATTGATTTACGGCCAGCGAGTCTATGTACTAGTGTGAGTTTCTGTATCTATGTGTGTGTGTGTGTGTGTGTGTGTGTGTTTGTGTTCCTTAATGTGTGTTGGTGAGCACCTGTCAGGTCTCAGTAGAACATTGATATTACGCAGCTTTGTGCGCGGTTTCTCTGAAACTAACTCTTCTCTCTCTTCTTTCTGTTTTACTCTCTCTCTCTCTCTCTCTCTCCTGCAATTTCACCCAATCTCTCTTCATTTTTCTCGCTGTATGTTTCTGTTCGCTTTATAGGGCTCTCGCCTGAACTTTGCCATTTGCACAGCTGCCGCAATGTAATCTAACGCAACTGTATGTGTGTGAGTGCATGTATGTTACAGCTGCATGATGCCTTTACATGCATATACAGGTACACACACACAAACAGACACACACACACATACATACACACGCTCCCATGCATTCATAAGTAAATTGCGGCCACTTCTTCTTCTTCATTTTTAATTTCAGTTTCAATTTTACCTTTAGATGGCCATACAACGGTACGCGGTATGCGGAGGTGCATGCCTCAAAGCGTCCCTTTGTAAATTTTGACAGTTGCAAAAAATTGCATACAACATACACACTCACACACACACGCACAACAGCTGACACATTAAACAGTGGAAAATAGAACTGTCAACATCAGAATATACAGAACAATAACAGCTACAACAATATATACTTATATACAACTGTAATGTTGATTATATATCTGTATGCCAATCAAAATCATAAAAATATTATAAATAAAATTCTGTTCCTGGGATTTATCAATTCTTTTTCTTTATGTTATATATTCTCTTCTACAGGTAACAAATATTGTTAAAAGTATTATAATTATAGTAAATGAAAATATATAATTATATAATATAAATCATGGTAAAACCCTTAGAAAAAGTTAAAAAAACAAAAATTCAATAAAAAATCCTATAAAAAAATATTTTAAAATTTGCGCTTTGGATATAATATATGTTTATATATATAATTTATATAATGTTATGGATATAATATATGTACTCTGTATATATATAACTTATGTAATGTAATGTAGATAATCTTATAAACTGTTTATCCCTTATTATACTGACTGACTCTTAGTCGGTTTGATGATTTAAAATGATTTTTTTTGTTAATTGTTTTTCAATTAAGCACATTTGAAAGTTTTTCAATTAAGAACTTTTCTCTGTTTGCAGCGTTTTAATTGATTTCCCTTTGATCTCCAGTTATATAGATAGGAAACGTTAAGTAGTAAGAATATGGTAGAAAAAATAGAACTTATGCAATCAGCTTGTGAGACTTATGCTAATTGGAGTGACGATTGGATAATTGATTTCTTAGTGCAAAATATTTAACAGTCTATACCCATATGGAGGTCACCGTACTAGGCTCAGTTCAGCTTTAGGTTTTTGGCATATTATTTAGCGCTCTGCTCAATTTAGTGGGTCAGTGCAAATTGCAAACATTCTATAAAAAGCAAAACAAAAAGATAGAAAGAAAGAAAAATATTTGAAATTGTTTTGTCTCTCAAACGC
The DNA here is from genome assembly GCA_037044455.1 of Zygothrica quintamaculata. Taxonomy (NCBI): domain Eukaryota; kingdom Metazoa; phylum Arthropoda; class Insecta; order Diptera; family Drosophilidae; genus Zygothrica; species Zygothrica quintamaculata. Next base: position 31,278 of record JBAMBS010001156.1, on the reverse strand, counting down.
TTTCAATATGTATTGGAATTGAATCGACTCAAATTGAACTCATTGACGGCATGACAAATTGCTGGTTGAAATGATTGCTTTTTTAATTGCTTTGAGTTGAAATGCTTTACTTTGCTTTGCTTTTGGACAATTGAAATATTCACTGTGATTGGCATTGATTTTTATGCATTGCATACATACATAATTCAGATACAAAACGTAAACTGTACACAATGTTTATATAGTTACTGTAATTACAATTTCAATAATAATTGATGTATTTAAAATGTGATACTAATACATCAAAGTTAGATGTAGATCCTTACAATAGCATGGAAATAATTATGCTAAGATTACAGCTGGTTTTACTGTAGAAAGACTCAACACTTAGATCTGTTTGCTTACATGGACAAGTAGAAGTACAAGTACAAGTATGTTGCACTTTCTAGAAAGAGCTTGCTTTAGGGCGTGTCAAGTGCTTAACTGAAGAAGCAACACAACTTGCATCTAAGTAGGTTAGACACAAAGCAATAATGCAACAAGCAGCGACAACAACAAGGTAAAATAACAAACAAAAAAAGGCAATGCAAAGTCTTTTTTTGAAGCCATGTTGCGTTGTTTAGCATCCACACCCACTTTTGACGCTAAGCTATGGGCAGCACTTGGTGTCTCTGTTGCTGTTGCAGCTACTGCTAGTACCGTAAGCAACATGCGTTAGAATGAGGTTAAAATTGATTTTTGCTTTTTTTTCTTTCTCTGCAAGATAGAGCAGGTTCTACTTCCTTTTAGACTGTGCTATGTGATATTGATCCGACTACATTTTAATACAAAATCGGTAGAATATAAAAAATATAATTTGAAATCTGTAGAATTAACTTATAATATTATATTATATATTTCTAATACGTAATTAAGAATTAAGCAGAGGGACGATCTTGTTCAACCGACTTATATATCACTTTACGATTATTCTAAAGCTCATAATTATTTTTTTAAATGTTTGTACTGGAAAATGTCGCTAAAATTATGTTATAACTGGAAGACTTTGATATCCAATTTAATTTTTTACTAGCTCCTATTATAATACTATCATTAAATTATTTTAGCTGGGCTGTTAAACTATAAAGAAAATCATATAGGTTAATTTATATATTAAATAAAAGCCTAAAGTACTAAAGAACTCAAATTAGATCCTGGCCAAAAGATAAATATTGTCGCTTATTGCCTTTAATAGTCTGATACTATTCAATATTTCTATTTAATTTGAGATTATCTGAAGAACAATGGCAAACTGTTGTTGGATAATATATACATATAAAACACTATAGCCGATTACCTATGTGTAACTATCTGAGGTCAAATATCAAGAAAATTAAATATTCCATAAAAAAAGAAGGAAAAGATATTTGGGTTTTTGTCTCTTGTGTTTGCCTATTGTGTTTGCCTTGGGCCATAAAAAAATTTATGACAATTTTGCATTTTTGTTGTCATGGCGCTTATACACGATACAAAACAGTTAGTCATTTTGTACTACCACTAAAATAATGGTAGTATAGGTCATATAAAATATGGTCTAAAGGTAGGCGCATTTCATTCGCAGCGCTTAATACAAATGTTATGCAATCTTTTTGGTTACTAACTTACTACTAGTTACTATTAGTATACTACTAAGTACATGTGGCACTAACTGAATGAGCGACTAGTTGTCAGTAAGCGCATGTGCTTTACCTATGTAATAACACTATTTGTTTCTATATTTAGTTTTGTCAGGTAATTTGCTGCCTATAGTAAGTATTGCATGCAAGTATGGCTGTTATTTTCTCTGCGGCATACGGAATTAGTCCAATCGATCGATATGCATTAACTGTGCCAAGTAACAAACTTCAAATGGTTTATATATATATATATATATATATATATATACATATAAAAAAGTAATAACATATGTATTACTCATTTGTTAGTATAAATATTGCATCAAAATAATCAACAGAAATCAATCAATTTTACCATTAACTAAACTAATTTGATAAATTAAAGAGAACGATAAATTGAGTGTTAAATTTGTTCTATACTTGGTTAATATTATTAATTTAAGTTTTAATACAATAAAAAATTAGTTTGTTAATGGTGAAAACAAAACACACTACATTCTGGTTAGTGATCAAACCCAGTGCCCATTGGGAACATGCCTAAGTTACGCAAATGAATATATTTTCATTTCTCAAAATCGAAAAAATTTTATATATTCTTCCTTTAGAAAAACAAAGAAAAAACAATAAATATTTTTAGCGAATTATAAAAATTGTTTACTCATTTTGTTATTAAAATCTTATTGTCTAAAAGTTTTTATGTTATAAAATGTTAAAAAACTGTTTTTATAACCTATAAACTTGCTGATTATAGTTCATTAAATAGTTTAAGTTACTTAATATATGTCCTTGAATGTCCTCCACAGAAACTTAATACCCTTAAATAACTGACACATGTGACAATATTAAATACTTGATTGATTTGCCAAGCGTTTTTATGGCAGGACACGAGCTTAAATAAGCTGTATGTAGTCCTTAATATTATATAAAATTTATGTTTGCTTATGTAATTATTTAAAAATTTAGTTTGGTTACTTAATAATTAGTATTTACTCACCCCAACTGGACCCGGTACGTCCAAGGCATTGGCTAGTTTCACTGTTCCATAGGAATTTTTTGAAACCCTCCCATTTGCCCATCTTCACCGGCGGCGAGTAGTATTCACCAATCTTCTTGTCGGCCATTTTAACTTCTTTTGCTTTTGCTTTTATTTTTTTTTTTTTTGTATTTGGCTTAGATTAGATTATTAGTTTCACCAGGTCTAAGGAAGGTGTCTGTCTGTGTGTTAGGCTAGTTTTAAACTATGTTTGTTTCTTAATTAAGTTTTTAACGCTTATATTTATTTATGCCTTCTATTATTATTTAAATATTTATATATATACACATATGTATATATATATTTATATTTATATATATATGTATATATAAATATTTAATTTATATTTATATTCGATTTTTGTTTATTTATTTATTTTTGGTTTTTTTATGTATTTGTGTTAATCAACTGCTTTGGTACAACATTTTAATATGTTTCGTTAAGATTTGCGCTGAATTTGTTTGGTTACTGAAAAAGAATTCAAGGATATGAGTAAATGACTTTAGTTTACCTACTTCACCACCTGTTGGGAGGTGGATGAAGTAAGCAATGGACTGCTAGATCACAGCTTAGAGACTCTAGAAATAACCATATTTATAAGCCATATGTACAAGTCCTTTATATACATTTAAATTTACGAATTTATAGTTTTCCAAAGGATAATTATTTCAAATTCTAAAATCAATAAATAACATTTAAACGCACAAAAATTTCATACTATAATGCGATTATCTCTGATTATCTTTTTATATTGTGTGAGCACAGGGATTATCCTTATTTTAATGTGATAATAGATTTAAATCTATATATATTAAAATCTGCTTAAAAATTTGATTTTCATCTTAATCAGCTTTGCTGCTTATATAAACATAAGTATGTTCCTATTTCTTTTTTTTTTTTTGAGCAAAGTTGAAAAAAAATTATATCCTTAAATGTCTCCTAAGGTTGCTTGTCTTGCTTCTTTTGTTGCTTCGTCGTTCACAAGGACACACCGAGAAAATTGGTCTTAAATTTACATTTTAACAGATGCATTCACTGATAAAGGGACTTTTAGTCTGCCCAATGGTTGTTTTAAATTTTTTATGATTTTTGATTAATTAATTGTGCTAAT
>JBAMBS010001156.1:0-22500 GCA_037044455.1 Zygothrica quintamaculata | reverse complement strand
AATGTTTAGACACATGCAATAAAAGTTTTTACATTGCACTTGCAATCAGAATCAGGTCAAATGGATTGTCTACTAAATGATTGACTGACTACTTGATGTATATACTCTAACATAAATAATAAAAAAATTTATCAATGTTCATAACTTTTATTATTCAATTAATTAAAATTAGGTTTTAATAATTATATATATTTGTGCCAAAACTTTAAATAAGTATATAAGTAATAAGGATATATCATATATATAAGGAATACGCAATGGGATTCTTGTGGTTAGTTACAAATTATATATAAGTTAGAGTATGTGTAAAGTCTTTTGTTTGCTTCAATTAAAAAGTGCTACCAAACAACTTAATATTCAATTGTAACACATTTTGTCTTGAGATAATCATTGAGTGCCTCCTGACCCAAATCCTTGCCATAGCCACTCTGCTTAAAGCCACCAAATGGAGCTGCAACATCCGTTTTATTGTAGACATTTACAAACACAGTGCCAGCCTCAATACGATCGGCGAAGTTCAATGCTTTGCTAATATCCTTGGTGAACACTCCACTGGCTAAACCATATTCCGTGCGGTTAGCACGTTCCATTACTGAATCAATATCGCTGCCATTAAACTTGGAAATGATCATAATGGGTCCAAAGGATTCTTCCTTTGCAATGAACATATCATCCTCTACGTTGGTGAAAACTGTGGGCGTAAAAAAATAACCCTTCATGTTGGGCACACGGCAGCCACCATAGACGAGTGTTGCACCCTCTTTAACGCCTATTTCACAGAACTCTAACAACTTATCAAAGTGTGCCTTGTGATTCTGTGGTCCATGAGCTGTAGAACGGTTGAGTGGATCACCAATAGCCATAGTGCGCAGATCCTTTAGAACGCGTCGGACAAAGTCATCATGAATGCGATCCTCCACGAACAGACGTCCTGCGGCTATGCAGTTTTCACCTTTATTGAAGAACACTGAAGACATGCCCTAAGGGAAGAAGAATTCAAAAATGTTGATGAATAAAACTAAGAGCTAATGCTAACCCCATGAATACTAACATGTTTAACAGCCTTATCCAGATCGCAGTCTGCAAATATGATTAGTGGACTCTTGCCTCCAAGCTCCAGTGAGCATTTCTTGAGATTTGAGTCGGCACAGGATTGCATTATATGTTTGCCAACTGGAGTCGAACCAGTGAAGCCTAGCTTGCGTACCAGTTGATGATCAGCCAACGCCTGACCAGCTTCAGATCCTTTACCAGTCAGTACATTGATCACACCTTGTGGGAAACCAGCCTTCACAGTTAGTTCCGCAAACTTAAGTGCTGTCAGAGGACAGGTTTGAGCTGGTTTTATGAGGCAAGTGTTACCCGCAGCAATACATGCAGCCATTTTCCAAGAGAGCATCATTAATGGATAATTCCATGGAGTTACCAAAGCACAAACTCCAATCGGTTCTTTACGTGTAAAGGTCAAGACATTGTTGGGTCTGGCGGGATTCACTGGAATAGTATTGCCCTGAATCTTATCGCACCAACCGGCAAAGTATCTCCAGGCATCAATGGACATGCCAATGTGTGTCTTGAGTGCCAGCGTGTAAACGGCACCCGAATCAACTGATTCTAAAGTAGCCAAGTCCTCCTTATGCTGCTCCATGAGATCGGCAAGTTTTAACATTAGCTGACCACGCTGCCTCGCCGAAACCTGCTTCCAGGCACCATAGAATGCTTTGTGAGCAGCTTGAACAGCTTTGTCTACATCACCAGAACTGGCACAGGCCACTTTACACAGCAGCTGCTCATCGGTGGGATTAATTATGTCCAGTGTACGTTTCTGCTCCGCATCCACAAATTCACCATTCACAAACAACTGTGTAGGCACATGGATTTGACGCTTGTTTGCCTGTAGCAGGAATCCATCATACTTAAGCTGCTCCGCACATGAGTTGCCGCTACCTTGCCGCCAAGCTTGAACCAGTAGAGCAAAGAACTCCTCAAACACAGGTGCCATGAAGACATTCTCATTTTCCAAAGGCATATCAAATGCATCTTTCACCTCCTCGACCAAGCGTACAACATCCATTGAACCAGCACCGGCAGCAAAGAAATCTGTGGAATCCTCAATGGAGTCCTTGAGTATGGCGTGCCAAATGGCAGCGAGTTGTGTCTTCTTGACTAACTCCTCCTCCGTAAAGTCAGTGATGGGCTTTTGATCAGCCAGCTTGAACCAGTCACAAGCGTTGATCATCTTGGAGCCACGCTTAATGCGACGAATATTGACAAAGGCACCATTTGTGCCCTCAATCAGGAGCCCACCCTCGTGCACCCAGGCGGGCTTAGACAAACCTTTAAGGTTAAGCGGCTGACCTGCCTTTACAGGTCCAGCAGAATAGAGATGAGCCCCAAATAAACGCACCTGCTCTTCGGTTTCATCTGGATTTATAACAAAGGCTATGGCTCCAGGCACTGAGTCTAAGCCCCTGACAAAATTCCAAATACGCTCTGCTGATTGGTGTAGATTTATCTGTTGATTCTCAACCTTGAACATGGCTGGATCATAGGTGGCACCCTCTTCAGTTTGGGTTATCTTTGGAGCTGTGCCATTTGCTACCATGTCCACAGCAACACCCATTGCTTTTACACCCTCTGGATACAGGAATCTCTTATAAATGCTGTCTAATGTATCAGTGGGTTCGACATTTGTCTGGCGCTGTAGCATAATTGGACCAGTGTCTAGTCCATCATCAGCACAGAAGATGCTAAAGCCAGCGACCTCATCTCCCTAAAATGCAGTGCAATACATGAATTATAGAAATAGTCCTATTAGCTTATATATAATAAATTACCTCGATAAGAGTCCAAGAAATGGCACTTGCTCCGCGATGCCTAGGCAAAATAGAGGGATGATAGCAAATGCTGCCCAATGATGCGCCATCAATCACTTCCATGGGTATAAACTGTGAGCAATAAGGCAGCACATTAAGCGTTGCTCCAACTGACTTGTATTGCTCCAACACCTCAGGCAGGGTTACACACTTGCGACGCCAACTGCTAAACTTGAAAACTGGTATATTATGACTAGTTGCAGTGCTAGCCAATACATCCTCGCGACTGCCCTTATCGGGTATAGTAAAGACACCAACCACTTTAATGTTTAGACGCTCAAGCAAAAGTTCCAGCACATCTGCTGCAAAATTGCTTTGACCAATAATCGCAACTCGTAGATTTACCTATTGCAATAAATGAAAAGAATATTTATTTAAATAATAAATAAATAAAATAATAATTATATAAAAGTAAAAATAAAGTTAAATCAGAGCAAAGATGAAGATATTTGTAGCCCTAAACTAACCTTATGTATCTCAAGATATAAAAGTACTATCTAAAAGCATCAGTCTTATTATTATTTATTCAATCCATAATACCGAAATATTAATTACTAATTAATATATACATATATACAACTACACACACAATTTATATGTATTATTATTTTTATAATTACTTTATAAATTTGAATTGCTTTTTTCAATTCGGTTATTAGTTTAACTGTCTCAAAGTGTTAAAAATATTAAGTTTAAAAGACAAAAAAAATTATTATTTAAATTATACTCCGGCTTAATATAAACTTATCAAATTTTGATACTATCTAATTTAAAAAAAAAATTTAATAAATAATAGTACATATATGTTTTATATATTTCTTATTTGACGACAAAAAGTACTAAGAATAAATTATACAGCTGGTAACTGAATTTTAAATAATTGGATCTTAATGTCTTATTTATTTAATATATTTATTTAATGTCAACTATGAGCAGTCGACCAAAAATTGTTCAGTATTTGTACCACAATTTAAGCCATTTAATTAATTTAATTTTTTTTAAATATTGTGTTTAAAAGTAAAATAAAATTAAAATTAAAAATTTAAAATTAAATTTAAATCTAAATTCAAATAGGCATTTAATCTTTCTATATTTTATAATATTAAAATATATTTATATTTATTTATGCTTGAAGAACTCTTAATCGATCTCACTATAGAAGCTTTTTGTATTTCTCTACAATTAAGTATTATATTTATGTATTATTTATATTGATTGATGTCGAGGTTTGAAAAGTAATTTTATTATACATATATATTCCATACTAACAGCCATTGTTGTGTAGAACTTTGGATTTATTTTTCAATTCTTCTATGTTTTAATACCACTTTTTGGATCTACCACTTAATCACAATATTCACAATAATACTATATATATATATATATATATATATATATATAATATTAATTTTATTATTACGACCGACGCTGTCAAACTATTTATATTTACTGAGTCTCAATGAACGCATAAGAGTTGTATTTATACTTGAATTGCTAATAAGTATTATCAGCTGATTCTACAAAACATATAATATAGTATATCAGCATACGCATTGCCACTGACTGCTGCCAAATGTTTCGAAACTGTTACGTATACCAATACATATTGACTTTAACTTTTCCAATTATTTATTAAAATTAAAAAAAAAAAAAATGTTATTAATATGACACTTATCAGCTCTGATTCCTTGAATGCCAGTGACAAGCCAAACGCTAAACATAAATTTTGACGATTTTTATAATGTGGCCTGATTTCCTTTAGAATTTATATAATATTTCGTTTTGATGAATCTTATGATAGGGTTTCGTCTTTGGGCTATGTTTTTATTTCGCAATGCAGCTGCACTTTGTTAATCAGAAATAAAGTTGTTTGATTACATTGAACTATTGGGGAAGTACTGCATATTTAATTACTTGTTGACTACAATATTCAGTATTCATAATAATTAATTTATATTGAAACAATAATAGATCGTATCTGGTCACTAAAAAAGTGCTAGCTTATCATTAGCTGTTTTGATATAATTTCTATAAATAGATAGATTTAGATACTTTACTATCATAAGCGATGCATAAGCGTGCAAGTTCAGGTGAAAGACGGAGCTAGAAGTTTTAGCGTCATGTTAAGATCTGCTTATTTCGTGCAAGTTGCATGGATATGAAAACGTTTTTTGTGCGTTCGTAAAACTGATATAAAATTCAATAAAAGATATATTATTTTATTATTATTATTTTTCATATTGTCATATTTTACACTACAAAAAATTACATTACAGAATACTTGTTCCAACCTGTAATAATAGCTTAACTGATTTAGTAACTTCACCTTTTTACGCAATATAATTTACTTAGCTAATTATCAAATTAAATTAGGCGATATGAAATCAATTTTAATTAACTACAAATATTAACTATATCCTTGGTATTTGTGGATTACTTGTATTCATTGTCATAACATTCATTTAACTGAAAAATGCTATACGGTCTGCAGCGATACCTGAAATATTTTGCCCTATTGGGACTGGTGCCCTGGTCAGAGAAGGGTTCAGAGCAGCGTCTGGAAAAGGTCTATACTATTTTCATTGTAACCTTTAACATAGGCATTGCCATATATGTGATATTTTATGTAGCAAGCGATAAAGAGGATTTACTGGTATCAACGTTAGTGAGCTGCATCGTTTTTATAAGCCAAATTGTTACCATGTCAGGTGCGTTTTTAAACAATATAAAAATCATTATACTTTCAACTATCTTTAATACAATAGTTATTCATATACAAGTGATGTTGAATTACGATAAGTACTATGAGTTTTGTCTGCAGTTTAAATCGTTAAAGCAGCGTTTACAATGTGAATTGCAGCAACCAGTGATTGGATTGGCTCGAACCCGTTGCATCAAATACTTTGTACTAGGAGTATTTAATGTAATCTCGCTTTGCCCATCTATATATGTGGTTTTAGATACTAAATACCTTGGTTACTTCTGGTATTCCCTTGGTGCAGTCATAATCAATCGCTTTCAGTGTGTGCTGCTGATACTCTACATTGAGCTGCTTGGATATCATGTGGAACTATTGGGACTGCGCCTTAAGGCAGTACGTGCTAGCCAAACACTGGAAGCACATACCATACTGGATGGCAAGTGTGAACAGTTGTGCTCCATGGACTACTTGCTAAGCCTTAAGAGTACCTATATGGATATATATGGTTTATATTGCAGTTTTAATGAACTTTTTGGCTGGTCCATTGTGTTTATTTTTCTTGTCATGTTTCTGGACAGCATGATCAATATTTATTGGACATTTCTAATCGTGGCTCAGGTTTATAGGTATATCTTTTTATACATGACCTGCTCAACCTTTGTGCCGGTTATCATTTTACTATTAACGTTCTGTCGTTGTGGCGAATACTGCAGGCGACAGGTATAAAAATTAAAAACATACTGTATAATATATAGTATATATATTAGGGTAATACTTGTATTATCATCACCGTAGTATACGCTTATTGGTAGTTATGTACGTGGTTTGGCCTGTATCTCCCAACGCCCCCTGGAGGCATCCACTCAAGCCTACAGTGCAGTGCTATACGAATTTGCCATGCAGGTGGAACAGGATGCATTAATCATTGGCGCCGAGGGATTTATGGATATTGACTATAGTTTGCTAATGTCTGTGCGTAATGATGATGATTAAAATTATATAACCCAAACTCTATTTATACTTAAATTTTTTATAGATATTTACTGCGATGGTAACCTATTTGATTGTGCTTTTGCAATTTGGGTCACTTTAAATTTGCATGTGAATCGCAAATGGGAACTGAATGATGAATGAAAGTTTAAAGTCTCAATTACCAATATAATGTTCAACCCCTTAAAGATAACTAAACTAAAGAATGAAGTCAATAATTTAATAAAAGATAAGAAATATGTTTCATGTTTATTTTATTTGCGAAATCTAACAGAAATTTTGAATATGATCTATTATCATACGAGTTTTTGTTTTTAAAAATATATAAAAATATATTTTTATGCCCCCTGGATTTGCTGTGATAAGAATCCAATGAGAGATTACTGTTGTCAGCTGAATTCAATTCGAATGCTGATTATAGTCATATAACGGTAGGTACAATTATGTTTCGTTATGCTATAGCATCTGGTGTACATATTAGGGCTGCATAATGCATAAACTGAACACGCTTTTAGTAGGTGAAATATGTCAACGAATTGAGCTGAGTATTCAGAACTGTTAACTGATAACGGTTAACTGATAACCTGATCGAGTAACCTCAGATGTGATCTGAAGAAAGTACAAATAAAAACTGGTTTATGGGGTTCACTATAAACACTTTAAACCGGTTAAAAGTGGTTTTAAATGTCCAAATTCATATTATATGATCATTGATTCAATACTAAACACTTGAAGTGCTAACTAATCTTTAATTTTTATGAAACAATTTATTAGAATTAAGGCATATACATACATATACAAATGTATGTATATAAATTTATACATTATCAGTGATGTTTCTATATTAATTTTAGCAAGTTGTTAAAACCGGTTTGGATTCTGAATTTTTTTTTTGTCTTATCAATGAGGGCAATCGGTTGCATATATAGTTTTGTATACGTTATGAAATGGTTAAACATTAAAAAAATATAATTAGTTAAATTGTGTTGGAAAATTATTTGAAAATTTTCTATTTTAATTCATAAGTAACTTGCGCATCAACGCTAACCTCCTGCACAACTGCATCGCCATCATCGTTTAGAATCTCTAGTTTACATTCAATATCTGCGGTCTTCAGGTTATTGGATACCTCCAAATCTGGTATATCATTATTTGGTTCATTGTCCACAAAGTAATCCAAACATATTGCTGGTTTTGTTGTCATTAAACTATCGCCAGAACCATCTGTGGGTCCTACATTGGTTGTTGGATTTTCATTTGATTCATTCTCTATATCCGGGGCTTTTGAACTTGAAGTATTATCGTTTTGATTTTCAGTAGGATCTATTAATTTTTCTGGATTTGTTGAATTGTTCACATTTGATTGAATATTTTCAAAAATGTTAGTTAGTCCTTTTAAGTCATTTACATCCTTTGCCAGCTGCTCATCAGTTTCATCGTTACTATCGGCATCATTAAAAGCACTTTTATTCAATAGTTCCATATCGTCTGCATTAATAAATTCATTGAGTTCCTGCGATATTTTTGACCACTCATCCTTGGCATTTTGTGCCAGCTCTCCAAAACAATCCTCCACTTCAGTATCAGAAGTAGTATAAGCACTTTCATAAACTTCATCTGCATCCACCAACGTTACTTCTGAATTATTTGGTGTATGAAAGTCCTGGATTGTTTCATCTAGATCTGTAGTTTCATCCTGATCGTCTTCCAGTTCTGTAATTTCACACCCTTTCTCAGATATCTCTTCCTCAAGTATTTCAGATTCATTTGTTTGATCTTGTTTCTTCCAATCAATAATTTCTCTTAAGGGCAGACTAAAAAGCTCCTTGCGCAAAGCTTCTTCGTCCTCTCGTTCTAATTTCAAGGAGTCTTCATATTTATTTGTATACATATCATTTAGTGCACCCAAAGGTAACTTAGGTGGTTCAACAACTGGTATATCTTCACTGGATTCATAGTCCGTGGAATCATCCGATATTATATCATCATCTACGCTTCCAATCTGTGTATCATTTTGTTTTGTTTCTGGTTTCATCTCAGGTTCCTCAACAGGTTTCTCATCTGGTACAGTTGTATCCTTTATTATAGTAGGCTCTTGTTCGTCCTCAGTTTTTATGTCAGATTCCTTAGTATCAACTAGTGTCTGGCTAGTTCCAGGCTCTTCATTTTCAGGTGTCTCTGTTATCTGACCCTTCAACTCGTATAGTTTACAACCTCCCATAGTTAAAGTAATTGCACCTACTTTAGAAGGACTTTCCTGAATCTCTTTTGAGCTATGATCATCTCCATTGGTTGACATTGCGCCCACTTCATTACTATCGTTGGAACCTGGTTGGGTTTCAATATCAGGTGAATTCTTTTCCACATCATTTTCGGGTTGATTTTCTAGTAGAGTTTTATTGCTTTCCTGCACGTCCTGTTTTTCTTTTTGCTCCTCAACTATCTCTTGTTCTTGTGAATTATTTTGAGTTTCCTTTTCACCAACGTAGGAATCGTTCAACTCTTGTGCGCGACGTTCTTTTTCCTCTTGTAATCGTTTACGATCAATTAAACTTTGCAGCATTGCATCCTCCTGCAACAGGACTCCGTGATCAACTGGTTTAGAATCTGCTGTTTTATTATCCTTAAACTCATTGTAGCCGGACATAACTTCGGCTGGAATCTCGCCATCGGTGCCAATAACCTTCTCAAAATCCAACTTTTCTAGAAACTCCGAGTCCAGGGAGTTAAATGCAGCCCTTGCCTCAAGCGAGTAGAATTGATCCAATGACTGGTCTCCTCCAGTATCAACGTTAAATTCTGACACACTTGTAAGATCATTAGATTCCAACTTCTGTGCCTCGAGCAGTTTCTTCCTTTGAGTAACTGCAGGACCTTCCTCTGCCGTATCATAGGCATCATTATCTTCCGATGGCTCACTCTCAGCATCACTTGAACTTTCGGATTCGCTGTCAGTAATGAGTGCCGGTGGTGGCGGCAGCTCCTTTATTTCACCTGTATCCTTTTTGACAATCACTAATCGCTCATCTAACACTTCTAGTGAGTCATCGTAGTCTGCACGTTTTTCATAGCAACGCGATGCTAAGGCGGAAACACGCTTTTTGGCTTTCGCCTCCATCTTGGCCACTTCAGTCTCCAAATCATATGATAGGGGATTACTATAATCACTGGTCATCCTTGACTTTAACAGCTCTTTAGCAGCTCTTACTTTTTCAGAACTGGTAGTTGGTTTCTTGTCAACTTTTCTGAGATGCTTGCGTTCATTTACTGTAGTAAGAAAGTCGCCAAAAGCATCAAGACACTCACGTAGAGACTTACCACCAGCCGGATCTTCAAGGATGGATGGTACAAGCTTATCTACTTTTGGGTTTTCCGAATAGCTAAATTCTTCATCGGATTCAATTACACCGAAATCAAAACATTTTATATTTTGTCCATTAATTATTTCCTGGTATTGCAATTCGTCAATAATTTCATTTAAAACAGATACACATACATCATCAGAATGTGGTTCTGGTGCACTTGCAAGATCTGTTTCATCCAGAAGAGGCTCAAGCTCATCAAACCCTTCACTCTCCGTCTCCAGTTGATCAAGCAGGTCACGGAGCATAGCCTCATCCTCAGCTAGTTTTTTGCTAATTGCCTCACAGATTTCCTCAGCCTGTTCAGCACATGTAAGATTATTCAGTGGTCTCACACGATACACATCATCGTTCTCCACTTCCTTGATTGTCTCTTTGACAGTCAACTGTCGCATGCATTCCTCTTTACGCCAAGTGTTACTGGGTGCATCAAGTCCTGCACCGAAAACACGGGTTGGCACATCATCAGTACATTCATCCAACATCTTGGCAAATGCTTCATCAGTATCCACTGTCTCAGTAGTAGCATCAGGATTTGTTATCTCACGAGTCTCAATTTTAGTCTTCTCAATTATCGTTTCATGTTGTGTTGTTGTGCTGCTTCCCGTTCCCTCTTCCAGGCGTTCTCTACGCACTGCAAACTCTTTTATTATGCGTAAGGATCGCACCGTAGTTGTCAGCTCTACACACTTCTTACGGTCTTCTTCCTCGTCTTCTGTACTGGAATCTTTATTGTCAATTGGTTCATTGAACTCTCTATGTAATTTCTCTAGAGGTTGTTTTAAATCGTCCAAATCTTCTTGGAGGTTTGCGCTAAGTTCTTCCATATCATATTCTACTTTATCATTAGCCTCAGCGCATTCGTCTTCGTAATCCAATTGTATCTTAGTCTTGGATATAAAATTATTATCCTTCTTTTGGATCTCAGTTTTTGGCTGACTAACTGTCATCGTATCGAACTTGTTATCCATTTGGTAATTAAGTGCCCTATCTTCCTCCGACAAGTCTTTAAACTCTGGATGTTCCACACATATTTCCGAGGCATAAATACCATACATCTTATCTATGGATTCCTGCTTGATTTCCTCCGATGTTGGATATCCACTATTATTGTTAGCTATGGCCTTTATTGCATTACAAGACTTGTCGAAATCTGCGGCAGAGCTCTGCTCATTTTCGCTTTCTTCTTCATTTGTTAAATCGGGCAATTCTGTAGATGGCAGCTCATCGTTATGCTTTTCTACATTAGTTTCTGCTTTCTCTTCTTTTACTTTAGGAATTTCTTCTAGCTTATGGTAAATCACACCATCAACTTTTTTTTCCAAATTAAATTCGCTATTATACACTATGTCGTCTCCATCCTGACCTCTTAATTTCTTGCTTTCGCCATCTTCACTAACTGTAGGAATTTCCTCAATAAGTATGCGTTTGCGAATCTGTGGCTCTTCAACGTTGTTAGTCTGCTCCTCGTTATTATCCATTTCTGGAAACTGTGATTCATGGAGTATTTTTGGACGTCCCTCCAACGGCACGGATCTACGATCACTCAATTGTTCAGCCAAATGATCCGCTTGCGAACCAATACTATGATCATCTCCAGAACCAGAACTATTTCCATCTTTATTTTTACCGGACACTTCATCCCACATCTCGTCCACACAACCATATTGCATATTTGCTTTTATGCGACTTCTCTCAGCGCTCTTGTCAGCCTCGTCCTCGCCCTCTGATTCTGACGAGCTGATCAATGCAACCTGCTGTTCAGGTGGACGATGGCGGTTGCGCATTTTAGTAGTATCTGTAACGAAATATTTATATATATAAATAGTCAAAACGGAATATTAACAGTAAATACATACAGTTAACACTATCACGCATTTTTTTACGATCAGCGCGATTCCAACGCATATTTTCTTTGCGTTCACCTTCATATCCATCCTTTTTCCTGTATAATAAAACTATTAACCGCAGAACTAATTAAAATCAGAATACCCTTACCAGGCTTCGGCACAGGCCCGATCACGTGGAAACACTGGTCTACTGTCCAAATAAGTAAGCTCCTTCTGCACAAATTAAATAATTATAAATATTTATATAATTAACTAAAGGTATGCTAACAATACTCACACAACCCAATATCAAAGTCTTTCGATACTGAGGTAAACGGGATACAACTGGATTACCCTGCAGAACTAAGACCTTCAGAGCAGGCATTTGCTCAAAGATCTTAACAACCAGTATATCATCGATACGATTATTAGATAAATCCAAGACAGCCAATGTCTTGCAGTTAACCAAATTGGCCAGACTTTCGCTATCCTTTAGATAATTGGACGAAATGTTAAGAGTGTTTAAAGCTGGCAATATATCAGAGCCAATATTTTCAATGATGCGTATTTGATTGGAGCTAAGGTTAAGTGTGTCCAGTAGGGGACAAGTTTCTAGATTCTCGATGCGCCTAATAAGATTATTTTGTAGAAATAGGCATTTTAACTTGCTTTGATTAGCGAGTCCTTCAATCTCTGATATAGCATTACATTCTAGCCACAAGCACTTTAGTTCTGTGTACTCATCCAAGCATTCAATATATTGATACCCTAACAATATAATGGTAAATCGAAGAAACATTTATATAAAATTCTTTAATTACCCTGATAATGCAAGTAGAGTACATCATTGAGACGTGGCGTCTGATAGAGTTTATGTTTTTTGCATAGATCTCGCAATCCTTTTGGTGTCATACGATGTAGTCCGGTTATTTCCTTGCGAGGTGTTGCGGTATCAACAGTTTGTGACATTATTGGTTTATTTACGTTAATGCTTATATATACTGAATATAAATATATAAGTCTTTTCTAAAAATAATTATAATAATTTACGAGTTTCTTAATTTTTAATGCTTTTCGCTAAAACACTGCTCGATTCCAAAATATGAACTGCGTTCTGTGTAACTAATCTTTAGACAGACTTCACAACGCATGTTATATTTTCTTTATTATTGAACAAATAACAAGTTGACGTTGTTATGGACAACAAATCTATATATTTTTAGATATACATACACTTACTATTGTTTAGCTATAAACATCAAAATTTTATTTAAAGCCAAATCCGATATATTTTGCGAGATTTTTAAAACAATCTAATTGCGATGCCTAATGCATATTGTCTCAGATAGAAAAAAAATTACTTGCTGGCCTAATTAATATGATTTAATACAGAGATAATATATGTATTAAATATACATCTGTATCACAACCAATAACAGTTAAATTTAAATCGATTAATTTAAACCGATTAATTATTTAACCGACTAATTTATTTAATTACATTCTTACCCATTTTTAATTTGTTTAAGAAATTACGGTTTTATATTATTTTAAATTATTTATTTATTGAGATTTTCAGTGCTGCAAAATTGTTTCAATTCATTTGTTAATAAAACATATATATATTCTATATTATATATATACTTGTATACATCTAAAATGCAATGTTTGATAATATGTTTTCATTTTTTTTAAAGACAATTACTTATTTTGTAATATAACATTGATATTGATGAAGAACTCGTTATTTAATAGTTTATTTATGTTTAGCATAATTTTTACTTTGATTTTAAACAAAATTTTTAATATGCAAAATGCATTTGTTTTGATATAAAAGATTAAATTCGATATTGAATTATTTTTTGGTTTTTCATTTATAAATTGTTTCCAAGAAATGTAAAAATCTTTCTCAAATTGTTTTATACACAGTACAGTACAGTACACAATACAAGTTACAGTCACATAAATATTCATTGTATATATAATTTATATATATAAATATATATATAAATGTGTGTGTAAGTTTATAATATATTATATAATAATATCTATTTATATGTGTGTACGAGTTTATATGTAAAAATATGTAAAATGCAGTGTTCTGATATGAGTATTAATTCACATTAATTTTTAAAAATATTAAACAAAAATGGTGGGTTGATTTTTGGGTACTTTGCCACACACATATGAAATCTATATCAAAAAGCAGTTCAAGGACACTTTCGCAACAGTCTAAATTTAATGTATTCATTATTTAATATAAACTTAAATGATCATGTGTGTGGCAGAAAGCAATTGGCAAATGGGATAATTATAATGTTTTCTATTAACAAATGAATTGAAACAATTTTGCAGCACTGAAAATCTCAATAAATAAATAATTTAAAATAATATAAAACCGTAATTTCTTAAACAAATCTAAAAATGGGTAAGAATGTAATTAAATAAATTAGTCGGTTAAATAATTAATCGGTTTAAATTAATCGATTTAAATTTAACTGTTATTGGTTGTGATACAGATGTATATTTAATACATATATTATCTCTGTATTAAATCATATTAATTAGGCCAGCAAGTAATTTTTTTTCTATCTGAGACAATATGCATTAGGCATCGCAATTAGATTGTTTTAAAAATCTCGCAAAATATATCGGATTTGGCTTTAAATAAAATTTTGATGTTTATAGCTAAACAATAGTAAGTGTATGTATATCTAAAAATATATAGATTTGTTGTCCATAACAACGTCAACTTGTTATTTGTTCAATAATAAAGAAAATATAACATGCGTTGTGAAGTCTGTCTAAAGATTAGTTACACAGAACGCAGTTCATATTTTGGAATCGAGCAGTGTTTTAGCGAAAAGCATTAAAAATTAAGAAACTCGTAAATTATTATAATTATTTTTAGAAAAGACTTATATATTTATATTCAGTATATATAAGCATTAACGTAAATAAACCAATAATGTCACAAACTGTTGATACCGCAACACCTCGCAAGGAAATAACCGGACTACATCGTATGACACCAAAAGGATTGCGAGATCTATGCAAAAAACATAAACTCTATCAGACGCCACGTCTCAATGATGTACTCTACTTGCATTATCAGGGTAATTAAAGAATTTTATATAAATGTTTCTTCGATTTACCATTATATTGTTAGGGTATCAATATATTGAATGCTTGGATGAGTACACAGAACTAAAGTGCTTGTGGCTAGAATGTAATGCTATATCAGAGATTGAAGGACTCGCTAATCAAAGCAAGTTAAAATGCCTATTTCTACAAAATAATCTTATTAGGCGCATCGAGAATCTAGAAACTTGTCCCCTACTGGACACACTTAACCTTAGCTCCAATCAAATACGCATCATTGAAAATATTGGCTCTGATATATTGCCAGCTTTAAACACTCTTAACATTTCGTCCAATTATCTAAAGGATAGCGAAAGTCTGGCCAATTTGGTTAACTGCAAGACATTGGCTGTCTTGGATTTATCTAATAATCGTATCGATGATATACTGGTTGTTAAGATCTTTGAGCAAATGCCTGCTCTGAAGGTCTTAGTTCTGCAGGGTAATCCAGTTGTATCCCGTTTACCTCAGTATCGAAAGACTTTGATATTGGGTTGTGTGAGTATTGTTAGCATACCTTTAGTTAATTATATAAATATTTATAATTATTTAATTTGTGCAGAAGGAGCTTACTTATTTGGACAGTAGACCAGTGTTTCCACGTGATCGGGCCTGTGCCGAAGCCTGGTAAGGGTATTCTGATTTTAATTAGTTCTGCGGTTAATAGTTTTATTATACAGGAAAAAGGATGGATATGAAGGTGAACGCAAAGAAAATATGCGTTGGAATCGCGCTGATCGTAAAAAAATGCGTGATAGTGTTAACTGTATGTATTTACTGTTAATATTCCGTTTTGACTATTTATATATATAAATATTTCGTTACAGATACTACTAAAATGCGCAACCGCCATCGTCCACCTGAACAGCAGGTTGCATTGATCAGCTCGTCAGAATCAGAGGGCGAGGACGAGGCTGACAAGAGCGCTGAGAGAAGTCGCATAAAAGCAAATATGCAATATGGTTGTGTGGACGAGATGTGGGATGAAGTGTCCGGTAAAAATAAAGATGGAAATAGTTCTGGTTCTGGAGATGATCATAGTATTGGTTCGCAAGCGGATCATTTGGCTGAACAATTGAGTGATCGTAGATCCGTGCCGTTGGAGGGACGTCCAAAAATACTCCATGAATCACAGTTTCCAGAAATGGATAATAACGAGGAGCAGACTAACAACGTTGAAGAGCCACAGATTCGCAAACGCATACTTATTGAGGAAATTCCTACAGTTAGTGAAGATGGCGAAAGCAAGAAATTAAGAGGTCAGGATGGAGACGACATAGTGTATAATAGCGAATTTAATTTGGAAAAAAAAGTTGATGGTGTGATTTACCATAAGCTAGAAGAAATTCCTAAAGTAAAAGAAGAGAAAGCAGAAACTAATGTAGAAAAGCATAACGATGAGCTGCCATCTACAGAATTGCCCGATTTAACAAATGAAGAAGAAAGCGAAAATGAGCAGAGCTCTGCCGCAGATTTCGACAAGTCTTGTAATGCAATAAAGGCCATAGCTAACAATAATAGTGGATATCCAACATCGGAGGAAATCAAGCAGGAATCCATAGATAAGATGTATGGTATTTATGCCTCGGAAATATGTGTGGAACATCCAGAGTTTAAAGACTTGTCGGAGGAAGATAGGGCACTTAATTACCAAATGGATAACAAGTTCGATACGATGACAGTTAGTCAGCCAAAAACTGAGATCCAAAAGAAGGATAATAATTTTATATCCAAGACTAAGATACAATTGGATTACGAAGACGAATGCGCTGAGGCTAATGATAAAGTAGAATATGATATGGAAGAACTTAGCGCAAACCTCCAAGAAGATTTGGACGATTTAAAACAACCTCTAGAGAAATTACATAGAGAGTTCAATGAACCAATTGACAATAAAGATTCCAGTACAGAAGACGAGGAAGAAGACCGTAAGAAGTGTGTAGAGCTGACAACTACGGTGCGATCCTTACGCATAATAAAAGAGTTTGCAGTGCGTAGAGAACGCCTGGAAGAGGGAACGGGAAGCAGCACAACAACACAACATGAAACGATAATTGAGAAGACTAAAATTGAGACTCGTGAGATAACAAATCCTGATGCTACTACTGAGACAGTGGATACTGATGAAGCATTTGCCAAGATGTTGGATGAATGTACTGATGATGTGCCAACCCGTGTTTTCGGTGCAGGACTTGATGCACCCAGTAACACTTGGCGTAAAGAGGAATGCATGCGACAGTTGACTGTCAAAGAGACAATCAAGGAAGTGGAGAACGATGATGTGTATCGTGTGAGACCACTGAATAATCTTACATGTGCTGAACAGGCTGAGGAAATCTGTGAGGCAATTAGCAAAAAACTAGCTGAGGATGAGGCTATGCTCCGTGACCTGCTTGATCAACTGGAGACGGAGAGTGAAGGGTTTGATGAGCTTGAGCCTCTTCTGGATGAAACAGATCTTGCAAGTGCACCAGAACCACATTCTGATGATGTATGTGTATCTGTTTTAAATGAAATTATTGACGAATTGCAATACCAGGAAATAATTAATGGACAAAATATAAAATGTTTTGATTTCGGTGTAATTGAATCCGATGAAGAATTTAGCTATTCGGAAAACCCAAAAGTAGATAAGCTTGTACCATCCATCCTTGAAGATCCGGCTGGTGGTAAGTCTCTACGTGAGTGTCTTGATGCTTTTGGCGACTTTCTTACTACAGTAAATGAACGCAAGCATCTCAGAAAAGTTGACAAGAAACCAACTACCAGTTCTGAAAAAGTAAGAGCTGCTAAAGAGCTGTTAAAGTCAAGGATGACCAGTGATTATAGTAATCCCCTATCATATGATTTGGAGACTGAAGTGGCCAAGATGGAGGCGAAAGCCAAAAAGCGTGTTTCCGCCTTAGCATCGCGTTGCTATGAAAAACGTGCAGACTACGATGACTCACTAGAAGTGTTAGATGAGCGATTAGTGATTGTCAAAAAGGATACAGGTGAAATAAAGGAGCTGCCGCCACCACCGGCACTCATTACTGACAGCGAATCCGAAAGTTCAAGTGATGCTGAGAGTGAGCCATCGGAAGATAATGATGCCTATGATACGGCAGAGGAAGGTCCTGCAGTTACTCAAAGGAAGAAACTGCTCGAGGCACAGAAGTTGGAATCTAATGATCTTACAAGTGTGTCAGAATTTAACGTTGATACTGGAGGAGACCAGTCATTGGATCAATTCTACTCGCTTGAGGCAAGGGCTGCATTTAACTCCCTGGACTCGGAGTTTCTAGAAAAGTTGGATTTTGAGAAGGTTATTGGCACCGATGGCGAGATTCCAGCCGAAGTTATGTCCGGCTACAATGAGTTTAAGGATAATAAAACAGCAGATTCTAAACCAGTTGATCACGGAGTCCTGTTGCAGGAGGATGCAATGCTGCAAAGTTTAATTGATCGTAAACGATTACAAGAGGAAAAAGAACGTCGCGCACAAGAGTTGAACGATTCCTACGTTGGTGAAAAGGAAACTCAAAATAATTCACAAGAACAAGAGATAGTTGAGGAGCAAAAAGAAAAACAGGACGTGCAGGAAAGCAATAAAACTCTACTAGAAAATCAACCCGAAAATGATGTGGAAAAGAATTCACCTGATATTGAAACCCAACCAGGTTCCAACGATAGTAATGAAGTGGGCGCAATGTCAACCAATGGAGATGATCATAGCTCAAAAGAGATTCAGGAAAGTCCTTCTAAAGTAGGTGCAATTACTTTAACTATGGGAGGTTGTAAACTATACGAGTTGAAGGGTCAGATAACAGAGACACCTGAAAATGAAGAGCCTGGAACTAGCCAGACACTAGTTGATACTAAGGAATCTGACATAAAAACTGAGGACGAACAAGAGCCTACTATAATAAAGGATACAACTGTACCAGATGAGAAACCTGTTGAGGAACCTGAGATGAAACCAGAAACAAAACAAAATGATACACAGATTGGAAGCGTAGATGATGATATAATATCGGATGATTCCACGGACTATGAATCCAGTGAAGATATACCAGTTGTTGAACCACCTAAGTTACCTTTGGGTGCACTAAATGATATGTATACAAATAAATATGAAGACTCCTTGAAATTAGAACGAGAGGACGAAGAAGCTTTGCGCAAGGAGCTTTTTAGTCTGCCCTTAAGAGAAATTATTGATTGGAAGAAACAAGATCAAACAAATGAATCTGAAATACTTGAGGAAGAGATATCTGAGAAAGGGTGTGAAATTACAGAACTGGAAGACGATCAGGATGAAACTACAGATCTAGATGAAACAATCCAGGACTTTCATACACCAAATAATTCAGAAGTAACGTTGGTGGATGCAGATGAAGTTTATGAAAGTGCTTATACTACTTCTGATACTGAAGTGGAGGATTGTTTTGGAGAGCTGGCACAAAATGCCAAGGATGAGTGGTCAAAAATATCGCAGGAACTCAATGAATTTATTAATGCAGACGATATGGAACTATTGAATAAAAGTGCTTTTAATGATGCCGATAGTAACGATGAAACTGATGAGCAGCTGGCAAAGGATGTAAATGACTTAAAAGGACTAACTAACATTTTTGAAAATATTCAATCAAATGTGAACAATTCAACAAATCCAGAAAAATTAATAGATCCTACTGAAAATCAAAACGATAATACTTCAAGTTCAAAAGCCCCGGATATAGAGAATGAATCAAATGAAAATCCAACAACCAATGTAGGACCCACAGATGGTTCTGGCGATAGTTTAATGACAACAAAACCAGCAATATGTTTGGATTACTTTGTGGACAATGAACCAAATAATGATATACCAGATTTGGAGGTATCCAATAACCTGAAGACCGCAGATATTGAATGTAAACTAGAGATTCTAAACGATGATGGCGATGCAGTTGTGCAGGAGGTTAGCGTTGATGCGCAAGTTACTTATGAATTAAAATAGAAAATTTTCAAATAATTTTCCAACACAATTTAACTAATTATATTTTTTTAATGTTTAACCATTTCATAACGTATACAAAACTATATATGCAACCGATTGCCCTCATTGATAAGACAAAAAAAAAATTCAGAATCCAAACCGGTTTTAACAACTTGCTAAAATTAATATAGAAACATCACTGATAATGTATAAATTTATATACATACATTTGTATATGTATGTATATGCCTTAATTCTAATAAATTGTTTCATAAAAATTAAAGATTAGTTAGCACTTCAAGTGTTTAGTATTGAATCAATGATCATATAATATGAATTTGGACATTTAAAACCACTTTTAACCGGTTTAAAGTGTTTATAGTGAACCCCATAAACCAGTTTTTATTTGTACTTTCTTCAGATCACATCTGAGGTTACTCGATCAGGTTATCAGTTAACCGTTATCAGTTAACAGTTCTGAATACTCAGCTCAATTCGTTGACATATTTCACCTACTAAAAGCGTGTTCAGTTTATGCATTATGCAGCCCTAATATGTACACCAGATGCTATAGCATAACGAAACATAATTGTACCTACCGTTATATGACTATAATCAGCATTCGAATTGAATTCAGCTGACAACAGTAATCTCTCATTGGATTCTTATCACAGCAAATCCAGGGGGCATAAAAATATATTTTTATATATTTTTAAAAACAAAAACTCGTATGATAATAGATCATATTCAAAATTTCTGTTAGATTTCGCAAATAAAATAAACATGAAACATATTTCTTATCTTTTATTAAATTATTGACTTCATTCTTTAGTTTAGTTATCTTTAAGGGGTTGAACATTATATTGGTAATTGAGACTTTAAACTTTCATTCATCATTCAGTTCCCATTTGCGATTCACATGCAAATTTAAAGTGACCCAAATTGCAAGAGCACAATCAAATAGGTTACCATAGCAGTAAATATCTATAAAAAATTTAAGTATAAATAGAGTTTGGGTTATATAAATTTAATCATCAACATTACGCACAGACATTAGCAAACTATAGTCAATATCCATAAATCCCTCGGCGCCAATGATTAATGCATCCTGTTCCACCTGCATGGCAAATTCGTATAGCACTGCACTGTAGGCTTGAGTGGATGCCTCCAGGGGGCGTTGGGAGATACAGGCCAAACCACGTACATAACTACCAATAAGCGTATACTACGGTGATGATAATACAAGTATTACCCTAATATATATACTATATATTATATAGTATGTTTTTAATTTTTATACCTGTCGCCTGCAGTATTCGCCACAACGACAGAACGTTAATAGTAAAATGATCACCGGCACAAAGGTTGAGCAGGTCATGTATAAAAAGATATACCTATAAACCTGAGCCACGATTAGAAATGTCCAATAAATATTGATCATGCTGTCCAGAAACATGACAAGAAAAATAAACACAATGGACCAGCCAAAAAGTTCATTAAAACTGCAATATAAACCATATATATCCATATAGGTACTCTTAAGGCTTAGCAAGTAGTCCATGGAGCACAACTGTTCACACTTGCCATCCAGTATGGTATGTGCTTCCAGTGTTTGGCTAGCACGTACTGCCTTAAGGCGCAGTCCCAATAGTTCCACATGATATCCAAGCAGCTCAATGTAGAGTATCAGCAGCACACACTGAAAGCGATTGATTATGACTGCACCAAGGGAATACCAGAAGTAACCAAGGTATTTAGTATCTAAAACCACATATATAGATGGGCAAAGCGAGATTACATTAAATACTCCTAGTACAAAGTATTTGATGCAACGGGTTCGAGCCAATCCAATCACTGGTTGCTGCAATTCACATTGTAAACGCTGCTTTAACGATTTAAACTGCAGACAAAACTCATAGTACTTATCGTAATTCAACATCACTTGTATATGAATAACTATTGTATTAAAGATAGTTGAAAGTATAATGATTTTTATATTGTTTAAAAACGCACCTGACATGGTAACAATTTGGCTTATAAAAACGATGCAGCTCACTAACGTTGATACCAGTAAATCCTCTTTATCGCTTGCTACATAAAATATCACATATATGGCAATGCCTATGTTAAAGGTTACAATGAAAATAGTATAGACCTTTTCCAGACGCTGCTCTGAACCCTTCTCTGACCAGGGCACCAGTCCCAATAGGGCAAAATATTTCAGGTATCGCTGCAGACCGTATAGCATTTTTCAGTTAAATGAATGTTATGACAATGAATACAAGTAATCCACAAATACCAAGGATATAGTTAATATTTGTAGTTAATTAAAATTGATTTCATATCGCCTAATTGACTTAGCTAATTAGCAAAGTAAATTATATTGCGTAAAAAGGTGAAGTTACTAAATCAGTTAAGCTATTCTTACAGGTTGGAACAAGTATTCTGTAATGTAATTTTTTGTAGTGTAAAATATGACAATATGAAAAAATAATAATAATAAAATAATATATCTTTTATTGAATTTTATATCAGTTTTACGAACGCACAAAAAACGTTTTCATATCCATGCAACTTGCACGAAATAAGCAGATCTTAACATGACGCTAAAACTTCTAGCTCCGTCTTTCACCTGAACTTGCAC